>JAPPVO010002992.1:0-20977 GCA_030407325.1 Camellia japonica
TGGTATAGTAAATAATTGAATATAACTAAGTTATGAGTAATATGATAGTAGTTATGACTAATAGGTATTAGTTATGATTAAATCATATAAGTTCATAACTAAATGTATGGTACATCTAATGTACATAGCATAACCCTAATTATATATATGTATGCGTATGTAATTTTAAAATATACCGAATAGTGTGTTGCTAAGCGTTCTTCATTTATTATATATGGTTATGGGTTTGGTCTTACTCTCTTTGTATAATTTTTAAAAAACTGAATGTAAGGGTACTTAGAAAAAATTTAAATATGAGACAAAAAGTGTCAGAGACCTTCCGAATAGATAACAAAGAGAAAACAGACAAGAAAGACATAAAGGCTTATCAAATCGTGAAATTGAGCCCAAAATTGGATTAAAATGGCTCATTCACGCATTGTTCAAACCAGAAAAAATTTAAGAGAGAGAGAGAGAGAGAGAGGAAAACAAAAGGAAAGCAGAGAGAATATGAAGAAAATAGAACTTACCTTGGAATCTCCGTTCTTCTGTTCTTTTTCCAAGTCGAAGAATCGAAATGTAGCTGTTCAATCTTCAATTCCAGAAAGTTATAACTGAAATGAAACCGAGAGAGAGAGAGAGAGAGAGAGAGAGAGAGAGAGAGAGAGGAGAGAATTGTGGAGAAAGAAAGTTGAGAGCTCTAAACGAAAGAGAGGGGAAACGGCTATTTACGAAATAAATAAATGTGACACGTCACACTGTCCTTTTATCACTTGCACTCTAAGAAAAATGATTTGTAATTTGTGTTTTTGAATGTACGAAAATAATGTCATTTTACTTTTAAAATGATATCGTTTTGAAATATTTATCAAACATTATTGCACTATAATTCACTTTAAGATAACAAATTCTTTTAATAATTTTTAAATTTTTATAAAAAAATAGAAAAAATAATATAATAATTTATATTAATGATTTTTTGATTTTTTGACTAAAATATTTAATTCCATACGAGACCTAAATTGTGTCCTGTTTAGCAATTTCTTAATTTTTATTGTGAAATATTTTTTTTAATTCATTTGAAATGCTTTTTTAGTTAAATACTAGATAATTATAAAAAAAATAAAAATAATTAATTAATATGTACGATTGAACATATTACCAATAGGTCTTTAATAGTTAAACTTAATTCCCATCAAGTCTTATTGAAAATAAGTCTTGATGAAATTGTCGCTAAAAATAATTTTTTTGTGATAATTTTTTTATATGTCACTAAAAATGACAAAGTAATTTTTTTTTCATTGATTTTTATAAATTGTTACTAAAACTTACAATTAGTAACGTTTTTTTATGATAAATTTTCCCATAGGACCTATTACATAATAAATCCACTTATTAAGACCTACATGTATATACCCTTATTTTATTTTGTTTTGTGTCCTATTTAGCAATTTTTTAATTTTTATTGTGAAATAATTTTTTTTAATTCATTTGAAATTCTTTTTTAGTTAAATACTAGACAATTATAAAAAATAAAAATAATTAATTAATATGTTCGATTGAACATTTTATTTTGTTTTTACTTTCTAATTTTTTCTAGTTAAGAAAACAACAAACCAAATGAGGCCGCTATCTGAATGTCAATTTGGATAGGGAATTTTTTTTTAAGGTCCCTGCTATTAAGATTTTATAACATAAAAAATATCTAATATTTTTATAATGTCAAAAGTCCCTCAACATCAATTCAGAGAAAATTCAATTTAGAAAATTTTTCTGGACTTTCGAAAGAAATTCTCTTCAGAGAAATTCTGGGAATTTCTTCCTAGAAAATTTCTTCCCAGAGAAAGAACCTCAGCATTAACAAGATAAAGAACCTTAAACTAGTTACTAATTTTTCAAAAAAAAAAAAAAATCAAAAAAAAAATTCTAAAAAATGAACCAAATACCTTTGTTCACAAATTTATCTGTGTTTGTTCAATTTTAAATCAAAGAAAACTGTTTTAACCAAACTAGATAAATTGATGCTATTATGACCAATTGAAAAAACGTAATCTAGTAATATCATTACTCAATCAATAAGAAACTCTAATAACTAGAAACCCCATCATCTAATAAACACTAACCTAAACGAATCTAACAAGAAAAAACCAACACTTGGGAGGATTTAGATACAATTGACAACCAATCAAGAAGTTAATCCAATCAACACAACAAATAATCACAGATATTTTCTCAAGAAAACGAAGAAGACGAATCAAGAGTGGGGGTTACCGTACCTCGGCACAGGCGAAGATAAAAACGAGGTAGTTATTGAAATCAAAGTATAGAGAGTAGTGCTGGAGTTGTTGCCAAATCTGAGACTTATTAGAAGTCAGAGATATCTGTTGTTCAAGTAACCCACAGATCTTTCTGAACCCTTCCTCCAGGGGTTGCCACGACACCGTTGCCGCCATGTTTTCCACTGGATTCAGTGGTACTTTTGGAGAGAAAATATAGAGAGAGGATAGTGATTGATTGAGGGTTTGGCTTGAGAAGAAGAAGATCGCGACGAGGAAGCTTCTAAAAGGTGATGATTCAGGAATTTCAAATTCCCCCGCCATAGTCAACGCCGATGAAGCTTTGGACAATGCTGTTAACGAAGAGGAGAGAGAGAGAGAGAGAGAGAGAGAGAGAGAAGGAGGTTGTTTGGTGCAAGAAGAGAAAAGAGAGAGAATGAGAGAGTAGGTGTTATATATGGGTGTGAGTGAGGGAACTTAGACTACAAAATTTTTTTTGTCGCGCCCCAAAATTTGAACAATTAAATATTAAATTAGAACTAAATCCCAATCAATATCTCATCATCCAAATCCTAAGGGTAAAACAAAATCTAAATGTTTACGTCTCAATTTGGTTTAAGTAAATTTCAATACTCAAAAAAAAAAAAAAAATTACAAGAGATAAAAAATAAAATAAAAAATAAAAAAAATTAACAAATGCCAACCAAACCATACATTATAAATTCATGACTATCTAATTCCTCCAACATTAAAGTAGTAACAAATAGTCAAAAACAACTGAAATAATGTAAAATTAAAAAATAACCCATAATGTCAAATTATCAAAATACTAAGGTTATAAATAATTAAATAAACTAATATCAATCCTAAACTCTAGAAAACAAAAGAAGTCCGAGAGACATGTCCTACAACCATAGTTATTTCTCGTCACCACCGTAGTCCCAACTAATTCTACAAAGGAAGCTCTGCTGCACTCAAATAGAACGCACCCGAGATGCCAAAAGACAAAACGAGTCTGTATACAAGTATATTGGCATAAGTATAAGATTTGACACCCACGTGTCTACCAGACACAAACAAAAGTACATTTAATTCTTGTTACGGGACATAACAAGTAGTTCTACCCGCACCAAGACGAATGAGCAATTTCCCGAGATACGGTGGCATTCAATTTCTTGCCCGTACACAATTAAATATAAATTAAGTATATAAAAAATAAATAAATAAATAAAATATGGTGGGTCAACCCTGCATAAAAAGTTAGTAAGTCCCACCATTCTGTAAAAAATAAAGTTAATATAATTTAATCATAAATAAATTACTAAAGAAATACAAAAATGTACCACTTCATACTTAAATCATTCGAATTGATCACTACTCAAAGAACAAAAGTTGTACAGAATCAAATTTCCTAAAAGGTAACACGGAAGGATTTAGTAGAAACTGAACAGGTTGAGAGACAAACTTGATAGCAGAACCCACATGGAATTCGACCGAAAAACCTGAAGCTGAAAATGAAAATAAACTGTCCTAAGATGATTTTTTTCGAAAAAGTTCAAGACACGAAAAGTGTTCAGAATATTATTTTACTTCATTTTACACAAAATCAATTAAAATGAGCTCGTTTCGTGGGTTAAAACAGCATCTAAAATTTGCATTACTAAAATGAATAAAAATTATTGTAATAAAGATCATCCGATTACAAATTCTAATTGATCTTTTTAATAAAAAGTTAAAATACAAAAGTTGTCTAGAATTACATTTACATGTCTCTGCCTAAATTTCGTAATTTATTAAGATCGTTTACTTTTTTTCAAGATGTACAAATCAATACAATTCAAACTATACCAATAAGCTTATATTTAATTCTTTGAACCTTAACTTCGCCACTTCAATCCTTCACTTCTGGCTTACACATATATTCCATGTGCCTTCCATATACCTAACACCGCTCCGAAGCCAAACTTGTACGGGGATATCGTCCCAAGTTTGACCCACACTCTCCAGACTGTTAGCATATACGTACGTGTGTAAATTAAAACACTTGTCTATTCTTGAGAACAAGACGCCAATATATATATACACAACCCCTCATCTACTCATGAGAACAAACATAACAATGCCGAGTCTAAGGCATTCAAATAAATCTCATAATCCTTAGTTTTTTTTTGTAAACTTTTTCTCACCAGTACTTAAATAAAACAACAATTCATGGAATCATGGTGGAGTATTCAGAATTTATCTATGGACTCCTAATTTAATTTAATTTATATATCTATGAGTGTGATTACGTCCATAAAATAAAAAAATATATATATATATATATATATAAACTCTAAACCTTGCATACATAACTAATCAAAATAGTTGAAATCAATCATCATTTACATGCAAGTACAATATCAAACAACATCAAATAAATAAAAATAAGTAAATAAAAACAACGAAATAAATATAAATCAAGAAAAGTGAGTTTGCACTCAAATTATTTTTTTAAAGATCAAAGAAATACTTAGAGAATTAATGAAGCCACCAAAATAAAACCATAAACCCTTCCTTTTCCTCCTCTCTCTCTCTCTCTCTCTCCCCCCCCCCTCCCGGTCATACACCACAAAGCCCTCTTTTTTTTTTCTTAGTGACATCCTCTAATGCTTATAACCTAATTGACATTATATTATATTTTGTTGTATTAATACAACCTAAATAAATATGCTATATAAGATCAATATATAACACTTTTATATATATATTAATATTCGGATTAAATTGTATATAATTAAATATCATATTAAATTAATTTAATACCACAATAAATTCTCATGTATCCACGCAATTAATAAAGCCAATAAATAATAATAAATAATAATATAATAAAATAATTTAATAATATAATAATAATAATAATAATTAATAATTAATAATAAAATAATAATAATAATAATAATAAAATAATGACTTAACAAAAATTAGGGTCACCAATATACACACCTCAAAAGAATCTTGTCCCGAGATTCGATAAAAGAGAGTACTGAGCAAAAAGTTCCGGGTGCATACGCTGAACTTTCTCTTCCAAATTCCCAAGTGATATCGTTTTCATCCTTGCTCCATTGCACTTTCACCAAGTTCACTTTCTTGCGCCGCAACCACTTTACATCCCAATCTAGAATAGTAACCGGTCACACCACATATATTAGATTGTCACTAATCTCCAACACTTCTAGTGATACTACTTGGGAAGGGTCTTGCACATACTTCCGCAATAAAGATACATGGAACACGTTGTGAATCATAGCTAAAGCAGGTGGTAGGGCTAATTTGTAAGCCACATTACCAATCCTCTCAGTGATCTCGTATCGTCCCACAAATCTAGGTGCCAACTTTCCTTTTTTTTCCGAACCGCATTATACCATTCATCAGCGAGACCTTCAAAAACACAAAATCTCCAACATTCAAGTCAACCCCCTTACGTTTTCTACCAGCGTAACTCTTCTAACGACTCTATGCATTCTTACTACGTTCCCAAATAATATTCACCAACTCTGGCCCTAACAACGGTGCATTTCCTACCTCCACCCAACAAGCAGGTGATTGACATGGCCTCCCATACAAAGCCTCAAAAGGTGTCATCCCGATACTTGAGTGATAACTATTATTATGAGCAAACTCCATCAATGGCAAGTGCTCTTTCTAACTACCACCAAGATCGAGGACACAAGCTCTCAACATATCCTCCAAGATCTGATTTACCTGCTCAGTTTGCCCATCCATCTAAGGATGATAAGATGGGCTCAATTCTATCCTAGCACCCAAAGCATGCTGAAAACTCTCCTAAAACTCTGCCACAAACAACGAATCATGATCTGAAACTATAGAAACTGGCACTATGAAGTCGCACTACCTCTGAATATACAGCCTAGGCAGCTTATTCGTAGTTTGGTGAACACTGATAGAAATAAAATGAGCAAACTTGGTGAGTCGATCCACAATCATCCAAATAGATTCATTGCCTCGCTTAGACTACGACAATCCATCCACGAAGTCCATAGAGATGTATTCATATTTCCAAGTAGGGATCTCGAAAGGCTACAAATGTCCAAACGGTCATTAGTGTCCCACCTTAACCTGTTGACACACGTAGCATCGAGAAACATGCTCTCCTACATCATTCTTCATAGCTCCCCACCAAAACGTCATCTTCAGGTCATGATACATCTTAGTTCCACTAGGGTGAATGGTATATCGGGACTTATGGACATCATCCATAATCTCTTTCCTTAATTCAACAATATTAGGTACACACAACCAGCCCCTGAATCGCAATCCTCCATCTGAGTCTACAAACCAATCAGTAGGACAATCATCGATCAAATCTACTACAAGGTCATTGAGCTTGCTAACGAGAAACCCATCTAAATATTGCATCTGACAAACTTTACCCAATAACGTCGGTTGTACGATCAAACTACCAATGTATCCCTCTCGACATTTTCTATTGGTTGAACATCATGCATCGAAACTAACTCCAAGGAATTTCATTCCTGAATCATCAAAAAAGCTATAATCTCATGTGTAAGAACCTGAATTTTTAGACAACTAATTAGTTTATTAATAATAATATTAAGTCAATCAATAGTGATTATTAAACTATTAAATTATAATATTAAAAGCACCATAATTAATACCAATGTTAAATTCTTTTAAATAAAATTATTTATCTTGATGTGATTAAAATCCTGTATCAAAATACCGTGGTGAAAGCTAAATGGATTAAATTGATAGCAACTAAGCTAGTTAGAATTTAGTAGGAAGAAAACCATCCAGTTGAAAGTAATAACATTGAATAAGTAAACAAATAAATAAATCAATTAATTATATATATATATTGACACCAATTTCAATTCAATTCAATCCAAATCAAAAAAAAAAAAAAAAAATGTGATCTAGTGCAAGGAGAGTGGCTGGCTGCCACTTCCTTTTCCTTACTCGGCTGCATGCTTGTTTCTTCCCCAAGTCCACACTCAACCACCTAAGATAAGCAAGCATGCAATGGCATTCCAAGCCTTGATAGGCAGCCATGGCAGCAGCACCTGCAAGCAACCTGCAAAGCTACCATCTATCATTGGATAAGAGTGCCTAAGCAAGAAGAAGAAGAAGTCAAAATTGTTGGCTGCCTTCTTCCCAATAAAGCTATTGCCAAGGCATGCTATGGCATGCAAGCACACTCTAAACCCTAGCCTATACTTCAAGCCAAGAGGAGGAAATAAAATAAGATAAAATAAATTCTCCAAAGCTCCTACATATAGAAGACAATCCAGCCACTTTTCTTTGCTTCTCCACGGCTGAGCAAAGAAAAGTAAAGGGAGAAAGAGTAGAAAAGAAGGAAAGGAGAGGAGAGGGTATTTGGTGGTCTCCAATTCAAAACAAATTTTTGAGAAGTGTTTGCAAAGGCTCTTAAGGTAAGAATACATCACCTCTACCCTCCCTTAGATTCCTCTAACTGAATTTATATAATATATATGCAAGACTAAGCATGGTTAAGTCATCTATAGCAAAATAGTCCATGCATGTTTAAAACTTTGATAGGATAAGAATTTCATTGTGCAATAATTTCATATTCCTTCTTGATATAAATATATGGCTTAGCTACTGTTGTTTTTATGTATTTAATATTCTCCATTGTTGAAATGTTCTTGTAAAAGAGTAAAATGAGATAAGAATGGCCCCTTTACTTGAAGCATAGATTTTTCCCACTGTTTTACACTTTATCGGGTGAAAAGAGAGCTCTAATAAATTGAAATTAATTGATATTAAAAATCTGTGTATACTGCAAGAATATGTAGGTGTTATACACTGTGTAAAATTTTTATAAAATAATTGAACACCATTTTCTTACCGAAACGAATATTTTCCCTAAGTGTCGCGTACGACACAGCAGAAGCAGTAGCTTCAAACAGGTCCCATTTTCTCTACAAATGGTATTTTTCTGCACGACCACTTGGAAAAGTAAGATTTTTAAGTTACCTTTCAAACGCCACTGGTTTCATAATTTTTCATTAAGTATTGAGAGAGAAACGCCAAATTTTCCAAAATGTGACAGAATCCGTTCAGTTTTCTTACAAAAATTAATTGACCTCCTTCGACTGATTTTCAGTCTTCACACTCTTCTGGAAATATGTTCTAAACTCAAAAATTTAGCAAACGGTTCTGACCATGCCTCTTTTCGACACCGTTTGAGGACCCTTTTTATTTTCCAAACACAGAACACCTGTGCTGACGCTTTCATGGCCTGAATATATTTTTAACTTCATTGCTGTTTGAAGGCAGCAGCAACGCTGACTTTACCAGATCACCATTTATTCCACAGAATGAATTTTCAAGTGATTCAAATTGGAAAAGTTATATTTTTAAGTTACCTTTCAAACGCCGCTGGTTTCATAAATTTTTACTAAGTATTGAGAGGGAAACACCAATTTTTCCAAAAGGTGACAGAATCTGTCCAGTTGTCTTATAAAAATCATTTGACCATCTTCGGTTGGTTTTCAGCCCTCACACTCTTCTGGAAATATGTTCTAAACTCAAAAATTTAGCAAAATGTTCTGACCATGCCTATTTTTGACATCGTTTGAGGCCCCTTTTTATTTTTCAAACCCGGATCACCTGTGCTGGAGGTGAATATAACTCACTGTCCCAGCAAACCAGTTTTCTCCCAAAAATTATTCCTCCATTTTAAAATCGTTTTTAGCCCTGGTATTCTTCTCAAAATATTTTCCTAACTTGATGAACTAGCACCAGTTAAAATATTATAATGGTTGAACATCGTTTGGTATAGGTTTCATATTTTTTTTTTATATACAGTGCTGACAGAAGTAGTGTGTGAATTCCTAAGAAATTTTGTGATAAATCCTAAGACACTCTATCATATTTATTTTGGTTGTCATATACAATTGTGTTGTTCTATTTAAACATTATGTCACTGTAGTTTTCAAACTAAAACCCGTACATGCATCAACATGTGAATTGTACAACGTAAAGAGACACGAAATTGAATAGATGCATTAAAGTTTACAAGTGATGGGGTGAGCCCGGTTTAGAATCTTGCGCAAGTGAGTTGCGAATCCTAACATGGCACGGGAAGGTATTTCGGCTCTTATCGGTGTAGGCGATATAAGGTTGGTGGTGCGGGTGTCACAACATAGACCGTTCCCTTGGGGCAGACCGTGATGTCACGACTCGGGTACGTAACCCTGGTGCGTGGGCATCATTGGTAGTTACAAGAAGTAACATTTGAATATTTGACCAAGGGGGAGTCAGAATTGCCCGTGGCCATTGTTTAGCGGTTGAGTGGAAATAGTACTCCGCGGGGAGTTACTTAAACTTATCTGATGAACTAAATCTATGTGACTTTAAAAAGAAAAGTGTGCATTTTCCTTATGATGAATCACTATCTCTGTTTGCCATTTTATTTATTTATTTATTTATTTGTTTGTTGTTATTATTTTAATTATTGGCATTTATGTTATGCTTATTAAATACTGCTTATTATTCTGTTAATACACAATGTTTTACTGGTGAGTATTATTATCGGGGTGGGTATTTTCGGGTTGTAGTATCTTATTGAGCTCGTCGCTCATTGGCATTCCCATTGCCCTGGCGTTTCATGCCAGGTACCGAAGAAACTGAAGGAAACACCGAGGTGTAGGAAGGCAACATTCAACCCTGGTTAGCTCGAAGCGTGCCAAAACTCCATGAACCATTTTTTTTTAGTTTTCTAGTTTTTTTCTCTAGTTCTTTTTATATTTGTGTACTAAGACAAGGTTTTAAATTTGATTGGAGTTGTAATTTAAGAACTTTTAGTTTCCGTGTTGTAAATTAATGGATGGTGGTAAATTTGGTGGCAACATTGATGAGGATTCTTAATTAAGAAAATTGATTTTAAGTTTTAAACCTCATTATGATGTCCCCAAATTTTGGGGCGTCACATCATGTTGTCGACTAAGTGCATTTGCGACCACATTTCCTATCCCCGGGTGGTAAAGGATCTCGAAATCATAACTGCTAATGAATTCAACCCACCTCTTGTGACGACCCCGCCACGTATAATATTTTATATTTGGTTAATTAAAGAGATTTGAGATTTTAATTAGTCGTTTTCCTAATTTAATTTTGGGATTTATGAGAATTGTGGAATCTGATTTGTATATGATTCTATTAAAGATTTATTTCAGAATTAGAAATTAAGGGTCCAAATGGCTTAAGAAAGTGAAACTAAGAAGTTGAATCAATTTAATTTAATTTACAGACCCATTTGAGAATTTAATTAAATATTCGATTAGTATAGTGAAATTGAGATTCAATTAATTAGGTCCGAATTGGAGTTAATTAAGTTAGTTAAATTATGAGGATTGAGAATTATGATTATTATGAATTAAAATTATTTATGAGGTGTCCAATTTAAGCATGTAATTTATTTATAAGGATTTTGGGTCTGACTTGAAATTGAAGGCCTTAGCAATTTGAGACACTCAAATTGATGATGGCAATAAGTTTAATTTAATATTTGGAGTCTTTTGGGAGTGTGATTAAAAATCTGATTTAGATTCGTAAATTACATATAATTAATTGGGTCTTAATTGAAATCCATTAGACTAATTAAATTATGTGGTTGTGACTAGTATGATTAATTAAGTTATGTGTTAATCAAGATTTATTAAGAATAAGAGTAATTATTTAATTTAATCTTAGCCATAAATTAAATTGTAGAATGATTTAGAGTTGAGAATATATGTGTGGTGTGTGTAGAAAGTATGTGTGTGTGTAGAGAAATCTAGTGTGCAGAGAAAATTTGGTGGGTGTACTGAGAAGCCAGATTTGTGTGTGTATATAGGTGTTGTGTTGGAAGCTTGAATCAAGGTGCACGTGTGCAGTATGTGTCAACAAGAGAGGTGTGCATGTGTGTATGTGTTGAAGGATTTGAATCAAGACTCATTTTGGGTGTTCTGCTGGAAGCAAACCGTAGGGAAAGAAAGAGAGGGAGGGAGAGAGAGAGAGAGAGAGAGTTCAACCCAAGGAAGAAGAAGAAAGGAAGAGGGTTTTGTGGGATATCAAAATTCAAGTTAAAAATTGTGGAAAAATCATCTTAAGGGTCAAGTGCAATGACGAATCGAGCATCGGAACATTATGAGTAATATCTTAGTAAAAATATTTTCAAGTATGTTATTTTCCAAATGCTACTTTCTGTATAAGCTCCATGGATTTATTGATTTGAATTACGAATGAGTATTCTATAGCCTAATTTTTGTATAAGACTCTGTCGAGAATATGATTTGGGCCCAAGGCCATTTGGATATTTTAATGGGCCAAAGGCCGTTTGAATATTTTAATGGGCCAAAGGCCGTTTGAATATATTGATAGGCCAAAGGCCGTTTGAACACGAATGTAATGGGCCAAAGACCGTTTGAATAAAAAGTGATCATGATCATGAATATGAAATGTGCATAGACATGAATATGGAAATAACGAGCCAAAGGCCGTTTGAATGAAAAGTGATCATGATCATGAATACAAAATGCGCATAGATACGAATATGGAAATAATGGGCCCGAGGCCGTTTGATATGTTGAAGTGTTTGAATTGGGCCCGAGGCCGTTTGATGAGTCCGACAAGTTATGTAATGGGCCTGAGGCTGTCTGACATGTTTAATGCAATAGGCCTAAGGTCGTCCGATATGTTTGATAAAAATCTAAATTGGGCCCGAGGCCGTTTGACATGTACAAGAAAACACAGAATGGGCCTAAGGCCGTTTGTATATGAAATTTATGGGTTCGATGTACTTAATATGAATCTCATGCGTATAACCTCTTTACTATGGTATTATTCATTGGGCTTTCACTCACTCTTTGTATATATGTATGCAGGTGTATAGTAGGATGCCCAACCCTAATCGTAATGAACCCAGGAAAGAATGTCAAGTTTGTGAAGTTAACCATGACACGCCTCACAAACGAGGCCTTAGTTTCAGAACTATCGTTTGGACCCTTTTGTCTTCTTTTGATGGTCATGTTTGACCTTATCTGTATATAACCTATGGTTTGTATAAATATGGTATTACATGGATCTAGACATAGAAATCTTTTTGGGTATGTTTGGTGTGAGTTATTAATATAAGAAATGTTTTGTTCATTCCATTTATGCACAAGCTCATTGGACAATTATTATTTTTTGCTTCCGCTTTTGGCCCCATATGGTTATTTAAAATTGTTTTCTGTCTGAGGCCGTAGGTAATCTAATGATTACTTGCCGGTTATGATCCTAACCTATAGGGGCGGGTTCGGGTCATGACACCTCTTGCCTCATGTTCAACTCTTTTTGAGAAAAAAGATATTTGAGGCTCTTGTGATCTGTGTATAACTCAAAGCGCTTCCCAAACAAGTAGTGTCGCCACACTTTCAATGCAAAACAATTGCTGCCAGCTCTAAGTCATGAGTAGGGTATCGTCTCTCATGAGGTTTTAACTGCCGTGAGGCATAAGATACAACCTTCTGATGTTGCATTAACACACATCCCAAACCAATTCCACTCGCATTGGTAAATACTACTAACTTTTCCCTTTGTACTGGTATAATCAACATCGGAGCTGTAGTCAAACGCTACTTTAACTCCTGGAAAGCTCTTTCATAATCATCTATCCATAAGAACTTCACATTCTTCCGAGTAAACTTGGTCATGGGTGTCGCAATAATGAAAAACTTCTCTATAAATCTCCTGTAATAACCAACTAGTCCTAAAAACTCCTCACCTTTGAAGGGTTTGTAGGCTACTTCCATTCTTTGATTGCAACACCTTTCTCAAGATCTACCGTTATCCCCTGGTTAGACACAACATGTCCCAAAAACCAAACTTCTTTCTCCCAAAAGTGACACTTACTGAACTTAGCATATAACTGTTGCTCCCTCAAAGTCTGCAACACGACTTTCAAGTGTTCTCTATGCTTTTCCTCATTCTTAGAATATACTAGAATATTATCTATGAAGATAATCACAAACTTATCTAGATACGATTGAAAAATTTTTTGTCATCAAGTCCATAAAACAGGTAGGAGCATTTGTCAAACCAAAAGACATTACAGGAAATTCGTACAACTCATACTAAATCCAAAAAGCAGTAAGCGGTATACTTTCTTCTGACACACCCATCAGATGGTAACTCGTTATGAGATCAAACTGAAAGAACATGGCTGCCCCCTTCAATTGATCAAACAAGTCATCAATTCTAGGTAGCGGATACTTGTTCTTGATAGTCACCTTATTCTGTTCTCTATAATCTATGCACATGAGGAAAGTGCCATCTTTCTTAGAGACAAAGATCGCGGGTGCTCCCCACAGGGAGTTACTTGAACGTATGAACCCTTTCTGAAGTATCTTTTCCAAATGAATCTTCATCTCCATAAGCTCTTTAGGTGCCATTCTGTATGCCGTCTTAGAAATCAGTACAGTTCCCGGCACTAAGTCAATGCAAAATTCTACTACCTATCGAGGTAGAAGTCCAGGTATCTCCTAAAATATATCCTCAAACTCACGTACCACATCTACCTCACTAATATCATGCTTAGGGATTTCTACCGAGCACAGAAAACTAGTTATCACTGACTCTTCTCCATCGCTATAAGTATGGGTAAGTCATGGCATACTAGAAATATCTATATTCATAGCCCTTACAGCACAATCTCGAGTCACAAGGTGTTTTCGCAGCCAATCCATACCAAAAATAATTAAAAACCCTAATACAATTAGGTCCACATACAAGACTCAGTCCGCAAAATCAATCTCAAAATCTTTACACATCTCATAAAAAGTAACTATCCCTTCCAAAGAGGTCTCAACATGAATAAGTCTAGACAATGAGGTAGTTACAAGGTGTTCTCTTTCTACAAACTATTTAGATATGAAAGAATGAGAGGCACCAGTATTAAAAATTATTCTAATGGGTTCTTGAAAAAGATTAAATGTATCTTGCACTTTGTCATTTCCTGGCATCACTGCGAATGCCCTGATTGGAGTTGCTTAACCCTATCGTGTCTGCTGTTTCTGAGGGCAATCCCTGACTACATATCCCAATTGGTGACACCCAAAACATTTTTTATTGATCGGTTGAGTGCTACTGCTCTGATAGGTGGGGGTCCCTCCAACTGAGGTACGGGAGGACGATAACCCATCTGTGGCACCTGCTGCCGCTATCCTTGATAACCTTATGAGCGCGGACCACCGTGTCTCTGATAATAATGCCCCTGGGGCTGGAAATTACCCTGAGGCTTGAAATTACTCTGAGGTATGAAATTTCCCTGACTACCTTGCTGTTATGGCCTCTGAAATTACTGACCTCTATGCCTTTTATCGTAGGGTCGGTATATGTTCCCTTCACGTTGCTAGAAATGACTCCCCTTTAGAAGTCTCACCGACCTTGGCCTTCCCTTCTTTAAATTGTTTCTCATTTTCTTCATACTTCAGTGCCAAGTCAAGAACTCTGTCAAACGGTTCAACATCAAAGGGAATAAGGAACTTAGACAGGTAATGATTTAATCCCTTAATAAACTTCTAATTCTTCTTCTCCTGCGTGTCAACCAAGTGAGGGGCATAACAAGACAACTCATTAAACTTGGTGACATACTCGATCACTGTTCTATCCTCTTGAGTCAACTTCAAAAATTCATCACTCAGTTGAGAACGAATAGCAGTAGGAACAAACTTTCTATTAAAACGGGTCTTGAAATTTGTCCAAGTCAAAGTTGTCAAATCTAGACTCTCCTTACATGAGTTCCTCCAAAATAGGATTGCTCCCTCAAGCTGGTGTAAAGCCAACTCCTGTTTTTGGACCTTGGTGAGCATCATACGACCAAACACCATCTCACATTTCTGGACTCAAGCGTCAACTGTAGTGAGTTCTTCATCTCCAGAGAATTTCTGACCTCCCAAAGAACCAAAGTCTTTGTTTCTCTTCGCAAAGGGATCTCCCTGCTAGCCTTAATTATTGTTTTGCACAACTTGAAGTAACTGAGCCATCATGTCCCCCACATTAACCTATAGAGTATTGGTTGCCCCAGTAGTAACCGCCGCCACCGTCTCATTAGCAGTTGTTTCTTCCCCTGTACCACTAGGCTCAGAATTTCTCAAATTATATCTTCTAGCTATCACCGTCAAATTAAACTCACAAAAAGAATTCGTTCATAAATACTTAGAATAAATTCAACCACCAAACTAAACCAGCTAACCCATGTTTCCACAATCCGAGGATCACCTAAACTCTCACAATTCTAGGATAACCTAGAGCTTTGATACCCAACTGTCATGTCCCAAAATTTAAACAATTAAATATTAAATTAGGAAAAAATCCCAATCAATATTTCATCATCCAAATTCTAAAAGTGAAACAAAATCTAAATGTTTACGTCTTAATCTGGTTTAAGTAAATTTCAATACTCAAAAAAAAAAAAAAAAATTACAAGGGATAAAAAAAATAATTAACAAACGCTAACCAAACTATCCATGATAAATTCATAACTATCCAATTCCTCCAACATTAAAGTAGCAACAAATAGTCAAAACCACTTAAATAATGCAAAGTTAGAAAATAACCCACAATGCCAAATTATCAAAATATTAAGGTCATAAAAAATAAATAAACTAATATCAACCCTAAATTAGAAAACAAAAGAAGTCTGAGAGACATATCCTACAACCATCGTTATTTCTCGTCACTACCGTAGTCCTAACTAATCATGCAAAAAAAGCTCGGCTGCGCTCAAACAGAACGCACTCGAGATGCCAAAAGACAAAACGGGTCAGTATACAAGTATATTAGTATGAGTACAAGATTTGACACCCACGTGTCCACCAAACACAAACAAAAGTACATTTAATTCTTGTTATAGGATAAGACAAGTAGTTCTACCTGTACCGAGATGAAGGGATAGTTTCTCGAGACGAAGGGATAGTTTCTCGAGATACGGTAGGATTTCGTTTCTTGCTAGTACACAACTAAATATAAATTGAGTATATAAATAAATAAATAAATAAAATATGGCGGGTCAGCCCTGCATAAAAAATTAGTAAGTCCCACTATTCTACAAAAAATAAAATTAGTATAATTTAATCATAAGTAAATTACTAAAGAAGTATGAAAATGTACCGCTTCATGCTTAAATCATTCAAATGGACCAAAACTCAAAGAATAAATGTTGTACAGAATCAAATTTACTAAAAGGTATTGCGAACGGATTTAATAGAAACTGAATAGGTTGAGAGAAAAACTTAATAGGAGAACCTAGACGGAATTCGACCGAAAAACTTAAAGCTGAAAACGAAAAGACACCGTCTTAAGATGATTTTTTTCGAAAAAGTTCAAAACACGAAAAGTATTCAGAATAATATTTTAATCTAGTTTGCGTGATATTAGTGAAAAAGAGCTCGTTTTGTGGGTTAAAACAACATCTAAAGTCTGTATTGCTAAAATGAATAAAAACTATTGTAACCAAGATCATCCGATTACAAGTTTTAATTGATCTTTTTAGTAAAAAAAGTTAAATATAAAAGTTGTCTAGAATTACGTTTACATGCCTTTGCCCAAATTTCGTAATTTATCGAGGTCTTTTACTATTTTTCAAGATATACAAATCAATACAATTCAAACTATACCAATAAACTCATATTTAATTCTTGGGCAAATTACAAACACCCCCCTCAAGATTTGGTGAAAATACAGATTCCCTCCTGAGGTTTGAGAAATTACAAATTGCCTCCTGAGGGTCAAATTTTCATAACAAATCAGGGAAAATTATGGGGGAATCTGTATGAAAATAAAAACCTCAGGGGTAATTTGTTATGGAAATATAAACCTCAGGGGGCGGGATGTAATTTCTCAAACCTCAGAGGGGAATCTCTATTTTCACCAAACCTCGAGGAGGGTGTTTGTAATTTGCTCTTAATTCTTTGAACCTTAACTTCACCACTTCGGCCCTTCACTTCTAGCCTACACATATATTCCATGTGTCTCTTGTATACCTAACACCGCTCTGAAGCCAAACTTGCACGGAGATATCATCCCGAATTTGACCCACACTCCACAGATGGTTAGCATATACATATACGTATAAATCAAAGCACTCGTCTACTCCTGAGAACGAGGCAACAATATATATATACACAAACACTCATCTACTCATGAGAACAAATATGACAATGCCGAGCCTATAGCATTCAAATAAATCTCATAATTCTCACTTTTTTTTTATACACTTTTTTCTCACCAATACTTAAATAAAACAACAATTCATTGAGTCATGGTGGAGTATTTAGAATTTATCTATGGGTTACTAATTTAATTTAATTTCATATATCCATGAGTTTAATTGCATCCATAAAATAAATATATGTATAAAAACCCTAAACCTTACATACACAACTAATCAAAATAGTTGAAATCAATCTATCATCTACATGCAAGTACAATATCAAACCAACATCAAATAAATAAATAAATAAATAAAAACTAAGAATAAACATATATCAAGAAAAGTGGGTTTTGTACTCACAATTATTTTTTTAAAGATCAAAGAAATACTTAGAGAATTAATGAAGCCACCAAAATAAAACCCTAACTCTTTTTTTTTCCCCTCTCCTCTCTCTCTCTCTCTGCTTAGCCGCACATCATAAAGCCTTTTTTTTTTTTTTTTTAGTGACAACCTCTAATGCTTATAACCTAATTGACATTATATTATAATTTGTTGTATAAATACAACCTATATAAATATGCTATATAAGATCAATATATACAACACTTTTTTTATATAAAAATATTCAGATTAATTATATATAATTAAATATCACATTAAATTAATTAAATACCACATTAAATTCTCATGTATCCACTCATGTATCCACATAATTAATAAAGCAAAAAATACAATAAAATAGTAATAATAATAATAATAATAATAATAATAATAATAATAATAATAATAATAATAATAATAATAATGACTTAAGAAAAATTAGGGTCACTACAAATTTATTGTGGACCCCATTACTAAAAGTTGGAGAGGGATATTAGACCAATTTTCCCTTTGGATGGTGATATGAACAAGTAATAATAATAATAATAATGATACAATATAAGTTTTTTTTTTTTTTTAAGTATCTATTTAAATTTAGAGTAAATAATGCTTATTTCTCTTGATATTTGAAGTATGTGATATAATTGTACTTTCTCAAGATTTTAATTCATATAACACTTAAGTCTTTATTAATAATTTGTAAATCATGTAAATGCAAAATGATATTAAATTTTTTATTTTTATTTTTTTGGTCAATATATTTATCTTAATGTCTACTCACTATTAGTATTAGTTTTGATCTTTTTAATCACACCAAAAGAGATATTAGTGTAATCATATCAAAAATATGAGATTAAATGCATTTTTTTCCATAAATTTAAATAATAAAAAAAGTTAGCGTAATTCTAATAATATAGAGAGCTAGATAGATTATTTTTGAGTTGAAATGATGAAGAATCAAAAGTTACACATTATGTTTACTTAAATATCATTAGAGACTTGAAAAAAAATTAATATAAATTGCACATACATATTATTTTTATTCTCTTTTAAAATTATTTAAGTAACTATTGCTTCATCCCAAATGTTTTAACACTATCTCCACACAATCCAAAAAATTAGAATGCTGTGTTAGCGCCAAAAAAAAAAAAAAATGTTTTTACTGTGTTTGGTTTCAATTTTCTAAATTCAATTTTTTGAAAATTGAGTTTTTTATTTTTAGTGAGTATTTTTAAAATTTTATGTAATTTTTTATTTTTTTAGATGCACCTTACTTAAATGTATCCAAAAATTAAAATATTGGTAAAATTTTTTAATAAATATACAAGAATATAAAAAATGTACTGAATTCTCGTATTTTTTTTATATTTTTTATTTTTGGTATTTTACGAATTTTCTAAAGATTGTTCTCACAAATATTATATTTTTTAAGTATATTTATGTTGAGTGTATCTACATTTTTTTTTAAAAAAATGCTTAGAATATTAAAAAAAAGAATAATACTTTAGACCCCCTCAAAAGGGGCACCCCCTCACCCCCTTTGACATGTGTCAGGGGGTGATTGGATGTGCAGGAAAAAAAAAAAAGAAAAAGAAAAAGCAACCAATGAGAGTGAGAGGGGTGAAAGGGGGTGATGGGAAAAGGGGGTCTCTATCATTGTTGTAAAAAAAATTCAGTGGAAATAAAAAAAATAAAAAATAAAAAATTTCAATTTTTTAAAAAAGTAAATCCTAAAAAACCAAAGCAAACAAGCTTATTTATTTAATTTTGTTGGGTTAGGTGAGAAATTTTAAATGTCTATTAATTAATTGTAGTTGGGTTGCAAATGGCCCTCTGTTGGTATTATGTGTCCAGCTTGTCTCATGTTAAGATTAGGACTGGATCCGTCCAATCTAGTCCATGGGTCTATTTTTGGGTTCATTTTATAATCCGAATCATTCAATGTGTAGAATTCGTCACGTATTATATCCCTGTAAAAAATCACGTTGATCGGATATCAATAGCTATTTGAATTCTGTTAACCGTTTATTTTTTCACCGTTCATTTTTTTAATACAAATTTAATTAGATCAAATAACTATTGATATCCGATCAACGTGATGTTTTATAAAAATATAGTACTCGACCAATTTTACACATTGAACAGTTCGAATTATCGAAACAAGACCCAAAAATGAACCCATCAACTAGACGGATCTATTCTTGATCTCAACATGAGACAAGCTGGACCCTTCTATTATAATGCCGAATATTTTCCTAAACTTAAATCCATTTGTCGCTCCAATAATTGTCTAAAAACACCTTCACTAATTTCACTGCGTTTGTCTAAACCTTTGCATTGAGCTTCCTAGCTATTTGGAAATAATGGTCATTTTTTTTATTATTATATTATAATTCAAATAAGGTTCCTTCTTTAAAGAGAAAAAAATAAAAATAATAAATAAATAAATAAATAGAGACCTTTGTTTCAAATTTATCTTTATCAATTATTACCAATTTACTAGATGATCAAAACCAACTGGCCTAATGAATCAACAATTAATGATAAGAGAAAACAATAATCACCGCTAATTTTTGTCACTTGGTAAGAAATTATTTACAAATAACATATTTTTTTTAATTGATGGTATATAAGAGTGACTAACTGAAATAGCTTAGTTAATTTAGTGCATTTTAAGCAAAAGCATATATAATAGATTATAAAACTTTACCCAAAAGAGAGAATTGGAATAGCATAAAGTATTGAAATGTATCAAGCTCATTAGCATACTCTGAAGTGTTTCATTGTTGGTCGATCAAATGATCAACAGTTCATTAAACAATACAAGCCATTCAGAAGATAGAAGGTCTAAAGAAAAAGCTCTTACTTAGGGATTATTTGGGATGAATTATATAAATGCATTTTTTGACTTTTTGGATAAAAAAGTAGAGGAAAAAAAAGATGGTGGCTTGAGATAACTTTTTGACTTTTTACGAAAAAATGTGTATTAAAATATTGTATAAAATAGCAAAATTATAAAATTACCCTCCCTGACACAGTCAGCAATACTACGCTGACTTTCTATCTCTTTTCAAATTATTATTACTATTATTATTATTATTTATGGGAATGTGTGGCT
>JAPPVO010002993.1:0-15960 GCA_030407325.1 Camellia japonica
CATTAACATTATTTTTGTTGTTGATGGAATGACTTTTCTCTTTTGGTTGTCTTTTGACAAACTTGCGATAACATGATATATTTATGTATGTATATATATAGCAATGTCTTTTGACTCATGTGAGTTCACAACTCGTTGGATGTTTTGTTTTCTTATATAATAGCTTTCGCTAGCCTCGTTCATTTGCTTTATTCAGTGAGGCCTTCGGTAATCGCGGATTACTGGCCGGTTACGACACTAAACCTATAAGGGCGGATTTGGGTTGTGACATAACTAAACTAACATAAAACATTAGAACTTGTAGAAATAGTTCAAAAGTAAACGTGGTAACACACAATGGTTGACACTATATTGGTGTAATAACCCTCACCACTGTTTACCGATTGATTATTGATTACCGTTAAACTGGAACTGATTATGATAAGTAATTGAATCGACTGAAATACTGAACTGACTGACTAAAATCTGAAACTGATTGATTGACTGTATCTGTTTAAATGCATTTCTATTTGATTGACTGTTTGACTATCTGTTCATATTTTTTATGTTTAAACTGCAAATTGAAGGCCTTATCGGCGGCCGAATCTGAAATTGATTGATGTTTTGAGATCGTTGAAATTTATATGATTTTATGGCATATTCAGTTGAAATGTGATTCTATATGATTAAATTAGATTAAATAAGCTAGATTACAAGAGTTGGCTTTAATTACCACTTTGCCATTGAGTGGCCCACTACATGAACCATCTTTGAGCCTCCTTACACTCAAACAAAACATATTCATCAGCCTTTCTCCTTGTTATTGCCGACCTTAGAGAGAGAGAAATTAGAGGAGTTGATTTCATCTCACTTTTGCTTGATATTGCTTGATATTGCTTGGTGATCCTAAAGAAATTGAAGGTTGATTTCATAATTAAGCTCCTATACCTCTAATTCAAGACTTAGGTAAGGAGACTCAACCTCTCATTGTTGTGTTTAAGTTGATTTTTGCATGGTTCATGTTTAATTGAGGAGCCAAGTCATGATTTAGTTCTAACATGTTGAATTATAGCTTAATTCATGCATGCATGTTTGTATTGTTGGCATTGGAGTTGATTTCATGGAAAATTGTTACATGCATGTCAAGTTCTAGCTAAGGTCCATGAAACCATCTTGTTTTTTAAAGAATGAGCTCATTAGAGCATGTTTTGAAGCTTGGAAGTTGTTTAAAGTTCATGCATGTTCATTTGAGATCATGTTCTTGAAAATTGGTTTGAAATGAGTTTAATTAAACTACTCTTGGGCTTTGATTTTACAAATTTAGCTTTGAACCATGTTATATTATGTATTTACAAGTGTTTTCCAGGAAATTAGCCCAAGATGATCGAAATTTATGCATTTAAACTTGGTTTTGAGCTTGGGACTCAAATCTGGATTTCCAGATTTTGGACTCCCGCTCGAGCGGGGGAAGTTGCGCTCGAGCGGGGAATTCGAGCTCCCAACATCTTGCACTGTTTTACCGTCCGCTCGAGCGGGGTAATGTACGCTCGAGCGGGGTCATGTGTCTCACGCTCGAGCGGTCGTAGAGCGTCCGTCGAGCGGGGATTTCACCTACCCAGTACTTTTTGGTCCGCTCGAGCGGGGGAGTTGACGCTCGAGCGAAAACCTTTGTTGCATGTCCGCTCGAGCAGGGAAACCTGAGCTCGAGCGGGACTCTGTTTTTCTGAAAATTCTGAAACTGTTTTCTGAGTGCATCTTTGCATCCTCATCCCATCCTAGGCATTCTTAGGCCTAGTTTAAGACATCTTAATGAGTATATAGATGTAGAACCACACCGAGGCAAATTAGGGATTAAGTTATTATCTTTCCCAACTGTGTAGCTTAGTGTGTGTTCAATCTGTAACTGTGTAGGGTTGGCTTCCGAGGAGACGCTCTAGCTTATTGTAGCCCAGAACTCTGTGAGTAACAACTGTGTAAAGATATGTTCAAAAATGATTATCTTCTGAACAATCGAACTGAATTGTTTTCTGAACTGATACTGTTAACTGAATGAATGTATATCCTATATTCTGAACTGTATTGTGGCATCCTTAGCAACTACTGTTACTGACTGTTACTGTTACAGAGATCTCTGTTGGTTCCCTTGTTGGAACCACTACTGTTTACTGATTGATGGCCATCAATGACTGTTCGGTCTTTTTAGACCTACCGTTTACTATACTACTATGCTAATGGATGTACTACATATGACTGTTTACTGTACTGAACAACTGATATACTGATTGAAACAACTGTTTTCAATACTGAAGGCCATTCATTCTAAACCCCTTTACGCTTTATGTTATTCACTGGGCTTTAGCTCACTGCTCATATATATATGTAGGTGTTAGAGGTGAGCGCGGGTCGGTTGCGGCCACGGAACTTCTAATCCGCCATCCGTCCGCCAGATTGGCAGATTGGAGAAAATCAATCCGCATCCGTCCGCCAATCCGGTGGACGTGGATTGAGCGGATTGGCGGTTTGGCGGATGGATGCGAATCGGTTTAGCGGTTTAAAATTTTATAAATTTTTAACATAATTCAACTTGTGCACTTCCTCAAAAAAAAAAAAAAAAAAAAAGAAAGTATTACAGTTAATGACTTAAAAAAATATTACAATCACTGCATGCCTCATCCAAAGTAAGAAAGTTTGAAACTTTAGAATATCAGAATCACTGCATGTCTTATCCACATACTACAATCACAGCATGTCTCATCCACATAAAGTATTACAATCTGTAGTTATTAAAATATAAAAACAATTCAAACCACCAAAATCATGAACAGACCAGTAGTAGAGATTGTATGTTTCTGTATTGTTACATCTATATTTGTTTTTGAAAACAAAAATCAACCAGCATATATCATATTTTCTATTTATTATTTTTAGAGATAGATTTAAAAACCAAAAAATATAGATAAATAATACATTTATTTATTTTAATTCAAAAAAGATATTCAAGTTAAAAAACATTTTTTCAACAAAATATTTAAACTATTTTTTAATTGAAAATACAAACAGAATATTTATACAAACTGAAAACACAAAGTTTTATAAATTACTAGGGTGTTTACGGTTTGGCGGTTCGGTTGCGGCCAAAAAAAATCTCAAATCCGCCATCCGTCCGCCAGATTGGCGGATTGGAGAAAATCAATCCGTAACCGTCCGCTCGTCATCACGCATCCGTCCAAAATGCGGCGGATCGGTTCGGTTCGGTCGGTTTTGGCAGATCGGTATATCCGCTGCTCACCCCTAGTAGGTGTACAGGCACCAGACCGCGGCTAGGAGCGTCGGAGTAAACTCCAGTTTGTCAAGCCAACCACTGTGCCTCACTGCGAGGTTCCGAGCCTGCCAGCTATGGCTTAGGGGTGTTTTTTATTTCCCCTGTCTGTCCCTGTGTCTGTTTTGTATAACTGTATAGACTGATAGCACTGTACTGTACTGTTTAATAGGGATTAAGTCCCTGTTCTAAATGTTTGTAAATATGGTACATACTGTTTTGTCACTGACTGCATATATGTATGAAAAAATTTTTGCATACAGACTGTCACAGCTCATTGGACATTGTTTATTTACTGTATTGGCTTCCGCCATGCCCCTGTACTCTGTATTATTGTATTACTATTAAGCAGGCCTTCGGTAATCTTGGATTACTGGCCGGTTACGGTGCTAAACCCATAGGAGCGGGTTGGTCGTGACAATTGGTTCGTTGCATGTCTTCCTGTTATGGTTCCCCATACGCCCGCAACGCCTACACCGAATCTGTTGCACTTCTTTACCTTTAAATGGTATCTTTTTCTTCTTTGGTCTGCCAGGTGGTCGTCGCACTACCAGAGGTAGAATAACATAATTTTCTGAATTAGCACGTGGTTTCTCAATTGTTGGGATTGGATATATGGTGTGGGAGTATGATAACTGGTATTTTGAGACGTGAAAATAAGGTTTAACCAATGCATTCAAGTCACTGCTACTGTTACAGATGGCAACCATTGCATGTTCATAAGAGAACCCATTATTTGCTATTGGAAGCATGAGCATGTACGCCTGCCAATGTCCACCAACACGATGGGCGTGAGTGGACCACGTACACGTCATTATTCGACTGACTAACTATCCACGATCTTCCCTCATTGTATGCCTTGTCCAGTTTGGACTCCATTACCAGACATGTGGCACCAACCCACGTATTTGACGCTCCCTTACGTTTAGACATCTGATTCATCATCTGTGATTTGATTGCGTCAACCAATCGGGTGATTGGTAAATGCGTGCTTTTTATCCAATTGTTAAATATTCGGCGGCGTTGGAACACATCTCGCCGTAACGTTTGCCCCTAAAAAAAGTGCGTGACAATGACAACAACGACCAAGACACGTAAGCGAGTTACAAAAGAGTGAACATTGGCCACCTCAAAACTCTAATAGATGGGAACCTCAAGTGAGGCATAGAAGTTAGCTTGACAAAACTAAAGCAAGGTCAACGCCACTATGTCCTTTTCTGAGCTGGATCACCTACATAATATATCAAAATATGAGCTAGAGCCCAATAAATAACAACTGAGAGATTCTGAATGATGATTATAATGTAAAATAAAGTGCATACTGAGTAGGTTCGTATTATATATGAGAAGCATAATATAACACGTGGTATATCCAAAAGCAATAACTACAAGCGGTCTAGAAGACCGAACAGACAGTCATGAAGACCGAACAGACGATCGTGAAGACCGAAGATCAGATATGATGGCCAACACTATGATAAACAGGAGTTCCATGGAATGGAACTGACAGAGATTCTCTGTAATCATATGAACAAGTGCTAGGGATGCCACGGTAAACAATGCAAACAAAAATAGAATCACCATTCATAAATATAAGAAAGCATATCGGAGCAAAGCAGAAATTTGAAGCAGAGAAAAGGTAATTTAAATTAAACATATCTTTACAACAATGTTACTCATAGTTGGTGCCGTGATGCAGGTGACTGGAACGTAACGTTTGACATACACAGACAGATATAGACGTAGCATACTTAATTTGCCATACAACCAACTAATTAGTTCCATTACTTAGGAATTAATTGGTCTACATGTCATTTACCCTTGTTAAATGCTCTTGTAATGCAAATAGACATCAATTACGGGTGGAATATACACTAACAAAGGCCCGGGAGTAGAGTAAATGATACAGAAAAGTGAAACCGAGGTTGCCAAATAGCTGCACGTGCGAAGCTCCTTGGTCGCACGTGCGGAAGCCTCTCCGTACGTGCGCTGCACGTGCACCACCAAGTGTTTTTTATGCAGAAAGTTCCCCAGCACCTCCCCTGCTATCCACACGTGCGGGCCTACCCGCCGCACGAGTGCCAGTGCTTCCAGAACGTGCGAGCTCCCCAGCTGCACGTGCGGTTCTGGGTGTTCCAGAACCGAATTTTTACTCTGTTTTTGGGGTTTTAATTTCCTCAAAATCAAATCCAAGGTCAATCAAATTAAGGGTCAAAATGTATAAACAATTACCAGGTTCAAACTAAGAATAGAACTTTAAATTCAAACTCAAATTCTACAATCTCATAAATAATTTCAAGATTAAAGAGAAAGCAAAACCTATGCATGTGGAGATTCTATATTGCAACAAAACCATGGAAGTTTAACTTGAACTCATGCAAAAATCAAGTAGGTGAGCTTAGCCAAGCCAAGATTTGAAGAATTCTTCTTACTAGGGTTTGTAACACAATTCAAACTTTCATTTTTCCCTGTAATTCATGAAATTAAGATAAAACTAATTTGTCTACAAGAATTTACCAGAATTCTTACCTCAATAAGGTAATTTAGTAATGTTGCTTCAAACTCTCTCTTCTCCTCTTCTTTCTCTTTCTTTTCTTTGTTCTCTCTCACTCAAACTCTAGAACACTCTTGACTCTCTCAGATTTTTTATCTCTTTCTCTCTTATATTGAGCTCATATATATATATATATATATACACATCTCCATATGTAAATTACTTAACTTGGATTAATTAAATGAGAGTCTCTTTGTTTAAATTACTTAATTAATTAACTTCATTATTACATAACGTAATTTAAGGTGAATCAACTCTACTCACTTAGTCTATTAACTAATTTTTATAACTCTACGATTTAACGAATCAAACATGTCTTTTCATAAAGGAACATATCTGTTAACAAACATAATGTATATAAATAAGCATATAAGGCACAGATAAATGCATAATTCAGATAAATCATAAAAGTAACAGCTAAGAAAAATGCGGGTGTTGCAAGTCATATGCAATAAGATATTTCAGTTTGAATTTCAAATTACAATAAAGTTGGTTAGTTTGTTTTACATTTGGTGTTATGTTTTAAGATTCATACCATGTTGTTTGTGTTATGTTTCATATTTTTTTTTACATTTTATAGTTGGTGTTATGTTTTAATTTCATACCATGCTATTTGTGTTATGTTCAAAATTTTATGACATGTTTTAAACGAACAAACGTTGCATCGCCTTATGGGTGTGACATTCAAATTTTGTGACATACCTTCAACGGCAAATTTTATGACATGTGTTACATGAACAAACGTAGCGTCACCTTATGGGTGTGACGTTCAAATGTTGTGACCTGCCTTCAACGGTAAATTCATTGAACTCATTGTAATCAACTTTCACACCACAAATAACACAGCAATTACTGATTCATATTTCCACTATAACAACACAAACAAAGGTCATTGTAGTATTCAAAAACCCATGCAAAATTTATAACGCATACTTTCCAGCAAATCAGCCCACCTAAAACGATTTCAAGTTTTGATTTGTCACACATAAATCCCATACGCATTGCGACGGGCTATAAAACATGACCCCTGCGTCATTACCAGGACATCAAAACATATCGTCCAAGTCACTTCAAATTAGATAATCAACAAAACCTACCAACAACTAAACATACCAGACTAGAAAATTAAAAAATAATGAACGGAAGCCATAATGTTCCAACGTCAGCCACCTTCAAGGCATGTCACAAATGTTCGATAAGACACCACATCAATGTGATTGCAGTATCCAAAAACTTGCACCCTAATTATAATGCAACCTTTGTAATTCATTAGCACTCAAAAAACATAATTCAAGTTTGGATTATTCAAACATAAATGTCGGACGCATTGCGTTGAGCTCCAAAAAATGAAAATGCACAAGACAACCATGCTACAAAAATTGTACCACTAAAGTTACCGTAAATAACCTTATAAGCAAATCCCAGCTAAAAATAAGTTACCCACAAATAAACAAAAAAAAAACCAAATACCAAACACTATTTGGCATAATCAACCACATTCTTCACTTGCCACATCTTGTACTCCCCTAATAGGGTCATTAACAAACGCTTCCACCATCGTCGCCCGTGCTCTAATGCAGTTTGTGCCTTCCATTGTCTTTTTGATCCCGATGTAGTGGACGTATTGTCGCATTATGTAATAGACGATGATAGCATAATCAGGTCTATCGTGAACAACCACAACATACACAGAACAAAACATTTAGACTTACTAAATGGTAATTGCAACAAATGCATAGTAAATTAAATTTACAAAAGACGCTTACGAATCTAGTCGCTGTTGTGGGGAGTCAATTACTACTTCTAGCATAGAATCCCGATCCTACATCGAAACCACGTCACCGCCTATGGTTGATAGTCGCTTCTACCAGACAAAGTTAACCACATTTTCTTTCTGCCACATCAAAAACCAAACGGTCGTCACGTAACATAACACGCGCTTACCAAAACACACACAAAAGATATTAGGTAAAACACAATCCACGTGTAAACGTCACAACCTCACATCTTGCATAAAACTTATCAGAACCAACGCCTCGTTGTAGTAGGTGTCTTCCGACCCCAGGCGTGGCCTAATTGAATTGTAATGCTTCTAACTGCCAACTTCGTGTGTCATAAAAACTAAGGTCCAGTGTGATTTGTGACATATAGAGAAATGCAAGAACCTGCAACCAACGATGAGCGCATGTTGGCCTCGAGATATCGATCCCTTATTGTTTTGCTTACGTTAATTCACCATACCCTACTTTTCAAATCATTTTCACTTATATCAACCAACAACACTTAACTTCTCATAACCCACAATTACAAACATAATTCTTCAAAATACTTACCAAACAAATGCTACTGAAGAAGTATGACTTTTCTGGGAAAACCAATCCATCCGACAACATATTCTGCTTACTTACTAGAAGCTTTGCACATGCGTCTATAACCTGCCATCAACCAAATCAACACATTATGTAATAACGCCGACCCGGATTAACGTTAAATGGAACTTAGTTAAGCCTAATAATAATTAGGAGGAAATTCGGGACTAATTTACATGTGTATTGCATGAATTATGTGTTTTATCTGGTTGGAGTCGAAATATCTGTTCGCGTTCAAAACTTAAATTCGCAAATCGGAAGCCTTATCGGCACCCGATTCCGAAATCGATTAGCGTTTTAGACTAGTTGGATTTTATGTGATTTAATGGTATTTTTTTTTTATTCAAATGTGATTAGGTGTGTGAGTAAATTAGATTAAAATAAGCAAAACACCTAAGTTGCCGTAATTACCCTTTTTGCCATTGTTGTGGGTCTTGTAGGCAACCTGTTTTGAGCTTGTTACACTTAAAACAAAACATTTTCCTCAGCCCAAATGAGAGAGGTTCAACCGACCCTAGAGAGAGAGAGCTAGGGAATTGACTTCATCTTGCATTGGCTTGGGATTTGGAAGAATTGAAAAGAGTATTGGCAATTAAGCTCCTACACTTGAATTCAAGAAGACTTAGGTATGAAAATTCAACCTCTCATTGTTGTATTTAAGATGGTTCTTGCATAATAGATGGTCCATTTAAGGGGGGAGTTTAGAAATTGGTTCTAGATGTTGAATTAGAACTTAGCTCATGCATGCATGCACTTGTTCTTAGATTTTGAGGTTGTTCTTCATGAAGATTTGCATGCATGTTCATTTCCTAAGAATTATCCATGTATTCGTCATGTTTTTCCACCAAATTGGCCATTTGATCATTGTTTGGAGCTTTGGAATGAAATTAAACTCATGCATGTGTGTTTTGAACATTGTTCTTGAAAATTTTGAAATGGTGCTCAAATTGACTCACCCTTGGCCCTTGAATTTACAAATTGGCTTTTGAAACTTGATATACTATGAGTTTTGAAATGTTTTTTCCAGAATTTGGGCCAAGAGGTTGAGTTTTTGGTTGAAGAATGCTTGGTTTCGAACTGGGAAGACAAATCTGGAAATTCCAGATTTTGCTTCCTCGCTCGAGCGAGCACCTTTGTACAGGCTCCCTCTCGAGCGAGCATCGAGCGACCATTGCGCGGAAAAAATCAGCATCCAGTATTTTTACTGTTTCGACAGACCGCTCGAGCGAAGGCTTTCTCGCTCGAGCGAACGCTTTGATTTTGGAAGCTCGCTCGAGCGAAGTAAGGCTCGTCGCTCGAGCGAGGCCACCAGTTTAACAATTTTGAAAAACATTTTCTAAGGCATTTTTACCACCCCATTCCATCCTAGGCATTCCTAGGCCACGCTTAAGACTCCATACTAAGGTAAGGGGTAGATGGACACACTTAGAATCATAGATGTGAGTTTGTACAATTGAAGTGCATGTTTCAAAGTGTGTACCCGTAATGTGTTATGTAGGTCACGTGCCGCAATCTGTTGACCCTTTGACTTCGTCTACTTGTATCAACACCAACTGTGAGTAATACTTTGTAAAGTTATGTTCAATGCTATGTATTTTCAGTATACTATGATACGAATGATTGATTCTTTGAAAAGCTATGATATGTTGGAGATGAATGAATGATTGTCCAAGATTCTGAAAGTTAATCGTGGCATCCTTAGCACTACATGATATGCGTCCCTTTATGGGTCATCAGGTCTTTATGGGATCAGAACGTCTTGTGCAACATGAGTCATCAGAAAGCCTTCAAGGCTGTCCCTTTATGGGTCATCAGGTCCCTTTATGGGTCATCAGATTTGTTGCTATGGATGTACCACGTATGATTATGTTACAAACTGATTATGGAAATGATGTTGTACAAGTACATGAATCTGTTTGATACGAATATGAACTGAACATGATTATGTTTCTAATCTGTTTCTAGAATTCTGTGATGGAATCATTCATTAAACCCTTTACTCTGTTATTATTCACTGGGCTTTCGCTCCAGTTTATATATATTATATAGGTGAGCCGGCACAAGACCCTGGCCAGAGTTGAGGCCTCTGTGTTTCGTTTTGTTTTGGTCAAGCCACCTGTTGCGCCTCCCGAGGAGGTTCCGCTTGAAGCCTGATGTTTGGGCAGTTTTGCACTTCATGCTAGTCGATGGTTGTTTTTGTAATGTCGGATCTTGGGAGTACTTGATGTAAATATTTTGTACATATGGGTGTATCTGACTAGCATGTTTATGTATATAAATAAGTTTTAAATTTACTGTCCCATGTATGTCATCACAGCTCATTGGACCTTGTTTATCTTACATTATTGCTTCCGTAGCCCCTTAATATTTGTTAATGTCTTTAGAGGCCGTAGGTAATCCACGGATTACTGGCCGGTTACGTCGCCAAACCTATAGGGGCGGGTTTGGGTCGTGACAGAGTGGTATCAGAGCACGAGTTGTACCGCACACACAGGTCCGTATGAGCTTAGGATGTCCTAGTAAGAATTAGGGGCATTCCATCTGCATGATTTGGTGTGTGGTAATGCAACTGAATATTAAAACTGAATGTGCATTTGAATATATAAAGTCTTGTTTACCTATAGCCATGGACAATACAAGGAATGCTGATACAGCAGGGTCTCGAAGCCGAATGGATAGAATGGAACAAATGCTGGCAACCTTGACGAAGTGTTAATGCAGCAACAGAGACAACAACCCTTGCCCTCCACCTCGGCCAGTACAGGCTGAAGCCGATAACAGTGAAATCATTAATCTGACACAGAAATCCTGAAAATGAAACCGCCAATGTTCTACGGTGGGATTGAGCCCCTGAAAGCTGAAACATGGTTGCTTGAGATGGAGAAGTTGTATGAGGTGTTCCTTGTTCTGAAACTCAGAAAGTTTTGTTGGCTACCTACACACTGAAAGATGAAGCTCGCAGGTGGTGGTTACTGATTCGAAATGGTCACGAAAATATGACATGGACCAGTTCAACGCAATCTTTTATGATAAGTATTTTCCCAGTGCTTTCGAAACCGGAAAGTCTCAGAATTTCAGGAACTTAAACAGGGCAAGATGTCTGTAGCCCAGTATGATGAGGCCAAGTTCACTGAGCTAGCCAGGTTTGCTCCCCATATGGTGGACACAGAAGACAAGAAGGCCCGCAAGTTTGAGGATGGATTGGATCTGGACATACTGGATAGGGTGGGAGTCCTGAATCTACCCACATATGTGAGCGTTTTGGACAGGGCATTAATGGCAGAATCCATTCTAGCAGCAAAGAAACAAACTTCCGCTCCACGGACTGAGTGGACAGGGAAAAGATCCGGGAATAGCTTTAAAAAGGACCGTCCATTTTCTGGGAATAAGAAGCATAACACAGGGTCTTACAGCAACTCAAGCCAGAATAGTGGTACCACACCGACCTGCCCGGACTGTGGTAAGAGACACAAGGGAACTTGTTATCGAACTTTGGGCGTCTGTTTTAGATGTGGGAAACCCGGTCATATGATGAAGGATTGTCCCGTCGGGTTCGAAAACGCCAACCATTCGGCAGTTATAGATGGGCTTCTGTGCCCAAAACCAACGTCAAAGCAATGCAGGAAAGGAACCGTTAAGACAAGGCCGAGTGTTTGCTTTAGTGCCCGGTGACGTACCGAACACCTATACCGTGGTGTCAGGTACACTTTCTGTATGTTCTCAATATGCATATGTGTTGATAGATTCTGGTTCTACGCATTCCTTTGTGTCGCATGCCTTTTCTCAAAATTGACTAGGCCACTAGAACATATGACATGTGTATTATCTGTAGCTACACCTTCTGGGGATTCTATGATGTGTACTCATGTTTATCAGCATGTGATGTTGTGGTGGGTGATATGACGTTGTTATGTGGATTTATTGCCGTTGACATTCATCATTTTGATTGCATTTTGGGGATGGACTGGTTGACTAAATACTATGGTACCATTGATTGTGCAAACAAAACTGTGGTGTTTAGACCGCCGGGTATGCCTGAATTTACCTTTAGAGGGAATGGGGTAGTTCCTCCCCCATACTTAATTTCGGCTATGAAAGCTGTAAAACTACTTAGGAAGGGTTGTAGGGGTTATCTGTGTTGCATATTGACTACATCATTTGACAGTCCTACCGTAGAAACAATCCCTATTGTTTGTGACTTTCCTGATGTGTTTCCAACTGATTTACCGGGGGATTTAGTTGACAAAGAAATTGAATTTACTGTTGAGGTGATTCCGGGGACACAACCTATATCGAAGACTCCCTATAGGATGTCTATCTCTGAATTGAAAGAATTGAAAACCCAACTCCAAGAACTGTTAGACAAGAACTTTATCCGTCCGAGTACTTCACCTTGGGGTGCTCCAGTGTTATTTGTTAAAAAGAAGGATGGGTCTTTGAGATTGTGTATAGATTATCGGAATTGAACAAAGTGACCATCAAAAACAAATATCCTTTGCCCCGAATAGATGACTTATTTGACCAACTTCAGGGTGCCCAAGTGTTTTCAAAAATTGACCTCAGGTCTGGGTATCATCAGTTAAAGGTTAGAGCCGAAGACATGAGAAAACTGCATTCCGAACTAGTATGGACATTATGAATTCTTGGTAATGCCGTTTGGGATGACAAATGCACCTGCTGCTTTCATGGATCTTATGAATAGAGTGTTTAAATCGTATCTGGATGATTTTATTGTTGTATTTATTGATGATATTCTGATATATTCTAAAGACAGGGAAGAACATGAAAAGCATTTGAGAACCGCCTTGCAGATATTGAGAGAAAAGAAGTTGTATGCTAAATTGTCTAAGTGCGAATTCTGGCTGGACAGTGTAGCATTTCTGGGCCATGTGATTGACAAAAATGGTGTTTCTGTGGACCCTCAGAAAATTGAAGCTGTTGTGGATTGGCCTACAAATGTGACAGAAGTACGAAGTTTTCTGGGACTTGCAGGCTACTACAGGAGATTTGTTAAGGACTTCTCAAAGCTTGCCTTGCCATTGACTCAGTTAACTCAGAAAAACAAGCCATTTGACTGGAATGATCAAAGAGAGGCAGCTTTCCAAGAGTTGAAAACCAGGTTAGTGACTGCACCAATCTTAACTTTGCCAAATGGTACTGATGGGTTTCAAGTGTACAGTGATGCTTCATATAAAGGCTTAGGGTGTGTGCTAATGCAAAATGGAAAGGTGATTGCTTATGCTTCTAGACAACTCCGACCTCATGAAAAGAATTACCCAACACATGATCTTGAATTGGCAGCCGTAGTGTTTGCTTTGAAAATATGGCGTCATTACTTGTATGGGGTAACTTGCGAAGTGTACACCGACCATAAAAGCTTGAAATATTTCTTCACCCAAAAGGAGTTGAATATGAGACAGAGACGATGGATGGAACTAATCAAGGATTATGACTTGTAAATCTTATATCACCGGGAAAGGCTAATACTGTGGCGGATGCCTTGAGCCGAAAATCTGGTGCAACTGTGTCGTGTTTGTTATCTAGCCGAAAAGACTTGTCAACTGACTATGAACAAAATGGATTGATATCTGCTATCTCTGCTCAACCTGCTATTCTTGATGAGATTAAACAGAAACAATGTGAAGATGAACACTTGAAAAAGATTATAGAGGAGTTTGATTCGAAACCGAGGCCCGAATTTGTGTTTGAAAATGGCGTGCTGAAATTTCAGGACCGTCTTTGTGTGCCTGATTGCTATGATTTGAGAAAACGTGTTATGACCGAAGCTCACAGTAGTAAATTTGCTATGCATCCGGGGAACACGAAGATGTACCACAATTTGAAACAGAATTTTTGGTGGCCTGGAATGAAGAGGAGTATTGCAGACTTTGTAGCTAGATGTCTACACTGCCAACAGGTTAAAGCTGAACATCAATGACCTGCCGGTCTGCTACAACCACTCCCGATACCAGATGGAAATGGGAGCACATCACCATGGACTTCATTGTGGGATTGCCTCGTTCTTCTCGAGGTATGGACTCTATTTGGGTTATAGTCGACCGTTTGACTAAGTCTGCACATTTGCTGCCTGTTAAAACTATTTATAACGCTGATAGATTGGCTAACATCTATATGACTGAAATTGTAAGACTGCATGGAGTGCTAGTGTCTATTGTGTCTGACAGGGACTCGAAGTTTGTGTCAAGATTTTGGCAAAGTTTGCAACAGGCTTTGGGAACAGAATTGAGACTGAGCAGTGCTTACCACCCACAGACTGATGGCCAAACTGAACGAACTAACCAAACTCTGGAGGATATGCTCAGAATGTGTGTGTTAGATTTCCAGGGAAATTGGGAAACTACTTGCCATTAGCTGAGTTTGTGTACAACAACAGTTATCACTCAGTATTGGGATGGCTCCTTACGAATTTGTATGGAAGAAAGTGTCGATCTCCAATATGTTGGGCTGAAGTCGGTGACAGACCTTTGTTGGGACCGGAACTTGTGCAAGAAACAACCGAGAAAGTGAAATTGATACAACAACGTTTGAAAACTGCACAGAGTAGGCAAAAGAGTTATGCCGATGTTCGAAGAAGAGAAAGGGAATATGAAGTGGGGGACCATGTGTTCATCAAAGTGACCCCGATGAAGGGTCAAACCCGATTTGGTGTTAAAGGGAAATTGGCTCCGAGGTATATTGGACCTTATGAAGTTCTCGAAAAGATCAACCAGGTGTCCTACCGAATAGCCTTGCCTCCGGTGATGGAACATATGCACAATGTCTTCCATGTATCGATGCTTCGGGAATATTTGAGAGATCCACTCCACATCATCGAACCAACACATGTACTACTGAGGATGATTACACCTATGAAGAAAGGCCTATCCAGATAGTGAATCGAAGGTTAAAAGACTGAGAAACAAAGAAATACGTTGGTAAAGTTGATTGCAGAACCACGGAGGAACTTATGCAACTTGGGAAACCGAGGAAGATATGAAGAAAAGATATCCAGATTTATTTCCTCTAGACCCGATGCTGGCTTCGAATGAAGGTAACTTGAGTTTGGGGACCAAACTCTTTTAAGGGGGGAAGACTGTAATAACCCCGACCCGGATTAACGTTAAATGGAACTTAATTAAGCCTAATAATAATTAGGAGGAAATTCGGGACTAATTTACATGTGTATTGCATGAATTATGTGTTTTATCTGGTTGGAGTCGGAATATCTGTTCGCGTTCAAAACTTAAATTCGCAAATCGGAAGCCTTATCGGCACCCGATTCCGAAATCAATTAGCGTTTTAGACTAGTTGGATTTTATGTGATTTAATGGTATTTTTTTTATTCAAATGTGATTAGGTGTGAGTAAATTAGATTAAAATAAGCAAAACACCTAAGTTGCCGTAATTACCCTTTTTGCCATTGTTAGTGGGTCTTGTAGGCAACCTGTTTTGAGCTTGTTACACTTAAACAAAACATTTTCCTCAGCCCAAATGAGAGAGTTCAACCGACCCTAGAGAGAGAGAGCTAGGGAATTGACTTCATCTTGCATTGGCTTGGGAATTTGGAAGAATTGAAAAGAGTACTGGCAATTAAGCTCCTACAACTTGAATTCAAGACTTAGGTATGAAAATTCAACCTCTCATTGTTGTATTTAAGATGGTCTTGCATAATAGATGGTCCATTTAAAGGGGGGAGTTTGAAAATTGGTTCTAGATGTTGAATTAGAACTTAGCTCATG
>JAPPVO010002994.1:0-23919 GCA_030407325.1 Camellia japonica
CATATCGAGTGTTGCTTTGTTATCGAGTTGAAGTTTTGTCGAGCTGTCGCTTTTTTGTTGTTGAGTTATTACCTTTTGTTACGCAATTTTGTGAAGTCTTGTTTATCGAGTCGTTAACATTGTTATATTTTTGCTTATCGAGTTGTAAACTTGCTAAGATTCTGTTATTTCTTAGTGAGTCGAGTTGTTTGATTTGTTGCGTCGGTTCATTACCTGACCCGGTAAATACACAAGGCACATTCCCATTCAATTCTATTTTTGTGCAAAATGATGCGATGCGATGCTAAGAATTTCAAATACAAACACCTTTTCAAAAGCTGTTTCATTCCATCATGTTTTACAACAAATAAAGGTACAAGTTTTACAGAAAATAAAACTGCCTAACAATGTGCAAAGCGCTACAAACTACTAGCAAAAAGTAAAATAAAGTAGGAAATAGCATCAATATCCTCGGGAACGAGAATGAAGGGGCCCTCTCATCCTCTTCTGCGGGACAACCTCTGCACCATCATCACCATCCAGGTCAGAGCTATCATCCTCCGGATCCCCCTCAGCCTCGTCTCCACTCCCGGAACCAAGACTGGAGCCTCCCTTCCCAGCAGATGTCTCTGACTCACGGTCTGCGACCTCCTCCTCCTCCTCCTCAATAATGGGTGCCCTGCGTCTGTGAGACGACCCTGCTCCTCGAGCTCCTCGAACAGGCCTAGATGGCCCTGCTCCCTGAGAAGGCCTGGATGGCCCAGCTCCTCGAAAGGGCCCAGATGGCCCAGCACCTCGACCTCTCTGAGAAGGCCCAGGTGGCCTGGCCTGCGACGGTGCGTATACATGAGGCATCTGAAAGTGAAGAGTTTAATACATCAGATCAAATATGAAAAGCAGATGCAAGTACAATATGTGAGTGGGGAGTGTGTCAGATGTGCTCTACACAGACTATCAATACAGCAGAATGTTCAAAACCAGTATGTTATCAGAGATATGCTAAATACGGGAAAGATGGACAGTACCTGCACGCCCATGATGGCTAACTGTGCCTCCCTCCGTAGGATCATGTCTTCGAATGTGGCCAGCATCCCGAGCAGCTCGTCCGTGTACTCAACTGGAGGCTGCAAATACAAATGCAAAACTATCAGTAAAGGAATGGATGTCCAAATATCCGACTGATAAATCAAAGCTGTAAAACATACCGGTGGTGAATCAGGGTCTCTGACATATCTGTGGTCAGGAAGAGGAGGCTCTAGCGAGACCTGGTAAGGAGTCCCGAACCGCCAACTCGTCAACTCGGTCGGCATGTCTGGCCACCCAGAATGATGAAGAGACGGAGGGATCGGAGGAATCGAACTACCTCTACCCATGGGTGCACCAGCCCTGCTAGAGGAAGGGATATCCGTAGCACGGGCACGACTCGAAGATGGTACATCAGTAGGCCTCAGTGTCGGAGCACGCACTCCCGTCAAGGGGGGCATCAGATATATACGACGGTAGGTGGCGTAGTCCCCCTCCATGAGATATAACAAAGCATCGGTGCCCTGCATAGCACTAGTGACCTCCTGGGTAGAGAGTCTATCCGCAGTCCGCATAGTGGTTGGAGGTACAGCAGGAGGGTCCTGAGAATCGTACCCCCACACCTAGCGCAGAAAGCGTTCCCCCAAGAACCATGCCCTACCAACTGGTCCTTCGAGCAGGAACCTATACTGGGAATTACCCGATCCTCCAGGATACTGATATCGAAGACCATCACCTAAGACCGCCCAGGGCTGCCAAGTAATCTGCGGATGGCCAGTGCATAAATTAATCAGAAATCAGGAATACACAGGGCGGATCAAAGATGAAAATGAAAGGAATTGAGAGTTCTGAAATACCTCTGTTGTCCGAACAGTGTCAAAATACTGTCGCAGGCCGAAGAGAGTCTCTCGAGGTCTCGGTCGGTGCTCGCCCTCGAATACCAGTGAAAACGGAGTCGTAAGGAGCCCTGCTACCTCCATCTCCGGGGCTAATGTGGGAAAATATACGTACACCCATAGCTGAGAAAAACAGTGTGGAATGTGAATACAAAGTGCTAAAGGCAGAATATAGAGTGCAAAGTGCGCCGTATGTGCAATGAACAAGTAATGAGGAGCAGAAATGTAAATCAAGAGGACAGAACGTACCTCCCAGGCTCTCCAGTAGCCGCCGAGTAAGTCTCTCCGCCCGCGAGAGGCTGCACTCATGTAACAATAAAGGGTAGCCAGGCCAGCGCCACCCCAGTCATACCGGCTGACCTGTGATAGGTCCACTAGGGCACTCAGAAGATACAACCCGACGGTGTTCCCCCTATCAGCAAACAAAGTGGTGCCAAAGAGGAACATGAGGAAACCTCGGGTGTACTGCTCAATCTCCTCAGGAGACTCAGGCTCCATCTCCGGCCTCCGAAAACGGGAAGAGAACCAGGTGTACCGGACTCTCCCGGAAGCTCTATCAACAGGTGGGTGAGCCCCCAATAGATGTACCCATGCGGCCTCCCACTCTCCCATGTCCTCATCATAAGGTATGGGCCAACCGCCTATGTCTAGGCCGGTGAGTACGGCAAAATCCAGCGGGGTCATGGTCATATCCCCGATGGCAAAAAAATGGAAAGAATTGGTGGTGTCCCACCATCTCTCCACCAGAGCAGCTAACAATGTCCTACTAGCAGGACAGTGTGATAACCCCATACAGAATGCTCCGAACCCGGCTGAATCGACCAAATCCCAGACAGCCTCCGGGAGCTCGGCGTACCACTCTCTCGCGGCAGTGGAGCCATATCCTCATACGGCGCGAGAGCCAACCTGCATTCAGAATGAATACATGTGTTCAGTACACAATAAAATGCAAGCCGTGTGCAAGTAACAAGCTGTGTGCAAATGAAATGAAGTAGCTGTGTGCAAATGAAATGAAGTAGCTGTGTGCAAATGAAATGAAGAAGCCGTGTGCAAGTGAAATGAAGTAGCTGTGTGCAAATGAAATGAATGAGCTGTGTGCAAACGCAAGTAAAGAAGTTGTGTTCAATCCTAATCAGTGGGCTGCGTGTTCCCTTTAATTTATATCTGGGCTGCGTGTTCAGTAAATCAGTGTTTGGGCTGCGTGTTCAAATCCTAATCAGTGGGCTGCGTGTTCACTTTAATTTTATCTGGGCTGCGTGTTCAGTAAGTCAGTGTTTGGGCTGCGTGTTCAAATCCTAATCAGTGGGCTGCGTGTTCACGTTAATTTATATCTGGGCTGTGTGTTCAGTAAATCTGTGTTTTGGGCTGCGTGTTCAAATCATTAATCAGTGGGCTGCGTGTTCACTTTAATTTCTACCTGGGCTACGTGTTCAGAAAATCAGTGTTTTGGGCTGCGTGTTCAAATCATTAATCAGTGGGCTGCGTGTTCACTTTAATTTCTACCTGGGCTGCGTGTTCAGAAAATCAGTGTTTTGGACTGCGTGTTCAAATCATTAATCAGTGGGCTGCGTGTTCACTTTAATTTATATCTGGGCTGCGTGTTCAGTAAATCAGTGTTTTGGGCTGCGTGTTCAAATCCTAGTCAGTGGGCTGCGTGTTCACTTTAATTTATATCTGGGCTGCGTGTTCAGTAAATAAGTGTTTTGGGCTGCGTGTTCAAATCCTAATCAGTGGGCTGCGTGTTCACGTTAATTTATATCTGGGCTGCGTGTTCAGTAAATCAGTGTTTTGGGCTGCGTGTTCAAATCCTAATCAGTGGGCTGCGTGTTCACTTTAATTTATATCTGGGCTGCGTGTTCAAATCATTAATCAGTGGGCTGCGTGTTCACTTTAATTTATAGTTGGGCTGCGTGTTCAGTAAATCAGTGTTTTGGGCTGCGTGTTCAAATCATTAATCAGTGGGCTGCGTGTTCACTTTAATCTGGGCTGCGTGTTCAGTAAATCAGTGTTTTGGGCTGCGTGTTCAAATCCTAATCAGTGGGCTGCGTGTTCACTTTAATTTATATCTGGGCTGCGTGTTCAGTAAATCAGTGTTTTGGGCTGTGTGTTCAAATCATTAATCAGTGGGTTGCGTGTTCACTTTAATCTGGGCTGCGTGTTCAGTAAATCAGTGTTTTGGGCTGCGTGTTCAAATCCTAATCAGTGGGCTGCGTGTTCACTTTAATTTATATCTGGGCTGCGTGTTTAGTAAATCAGTGTTTTGGGCTGCGTGTTCAATTTAATCAGTGGGCTGCGTGTTCACTTTAATTTATATCTGGGCTGCGTGTTCAGTAATCAGTGTTTTGGGCTGCGTGTTCAAATCCTAATCAGTGGGCTGCGTGTTCACTTTAATTTATATCTAGGCTGCGTGTTCGGTAAATCAGTGTTTTGGGCTGCGTGTTCAAATCCTAATCAGTGGGCTGCGTGTTCGCTTTAATTTATATCTGGGCTGCGTGTTCAGTAAATCTGTGTTTTGGGCTGCGTGTTCAATCCTAATCAGTGTGGGCTGTGTGTTCACTTCTAATCTGGGCTGCGTGTTCAGAAAATTTGGTATTTGGGCTGCGTGTTCAAATTTCAGAAAAATTAGTGGGCTGTGTGTTCACCATCGACTTGGACTGTGTGTTCAGAAAATCGGAGTTTGGGACCGTGTGTTCTACTCTTAATCATGTGGGCTGTGTGTTCACCATCACTTGGACTGTGTCTTCAGAAAATCGAGTTTGGGGCTGTTGTGTTCTACTCTTAATCAGTGTGTGCGGTGTGCTCACCTTCAAATTCGGGCTGTGTGTTCGACAAATCAGTGTATGAGCCGTATGTTCAATTCTTAACTAATGTGTACCGTGCGTCCACAATCAATTAATGAGCCGTGTGTTCAGCAATTCAAGTGTTTAAGTCACATGTTCAGGATGCAAGCAAAGTGCTATGTCATAAGCTAAAACTGCGTGTTTAAGCATGACAAAGCTACAAAGTGCACGAAAAATGCTGGAAATAAAGTAAAATACCTCTCGTGCTTCGTGAGAGAGATGCTGCTCCGGCTCTCGCAGAAGTAAATCCCCGGGTGCCCAGTCATTGAACTCAGTGAAACGACGAAAAACGGCCCGCGGAAGCATATGTACCGGTGGGGCGTATCTCCCGGGAATAAAAGGGCGGACTCTCGGGGGGAGTGCCATGATATCAAAATCATCTCCGGCACCTGGAGGACCTCCACCATGAGGGTAGTCACCCGCCATTTCAAGAAATCTGCAAAAGGAGCAAAAATGAGCAAAAATGAGCCAAAATTGGAAAAAGTCAACAAAAGTCAACTCTCGGGAAATGAAAAAGTCAACAAAAGTCAACTCCCGAGAAAATCTTCCAAATATTGAGACAAACTTACCTCAAGTGGTGAAAATGAGAAAAGAAGCTCCGAAATCAAAATTTAGTCGACTCAAAGTGCTTAAAACTGAAAGATTTCGCGAAAACAACTTGCGTGGGAGGTTGAAAAGCGCGTATAAAGTGCAGATCTGAAAGAAAAAATGGTTTGGGAGGCAAGGGGAGAAGTTTCCACGGCTGTGGGTGTGGTCTTGGATTGAATGGATGAGGATATTTATAGAAAATGAGGCAAAAGACAAAATTGCCCCTACTTTTGGATAGGTGGCCGGCCGGCCACCTTTTCTAGCTGGCCGGCCATCTGCTTTTTGGAACATGGCCGGTGGCCTCCCCTAGGGCAACCACCTGGCCGGCCATGTCCCCCACCCCCCCCCCTAGCTCTCTGCAAATTTTGAGGAAGATTGGAGTTCCCGGGACCTGAAAAAGTTCAAGAAAAGTGCACTTCCGGTCGCGAAATTGCTCCGCCGGAACTTCAGCTGCAATTTCTGACATGTGTCTCATCATCACTCATCAAAATCAAGGTGTATCCTTTTTGATCATGTTGTAACCTCCCCGGGAGGTGAACCCGAGGCCGCGATTGAGTTGCCTTCACCGAAATGCGCGTTTTCTTACTCGTTATTTCGCAACAAACGGGCACCCTGATTCGTGCTCATTTTGCATTGTTTTGCGCATAACTTGCATTCTCATCAACATTTTGCATTGTCATGCATGATTTCTTGGTGTGCCACACCTTTGTGCTTGAGCGTGCGTTGTCACGCGTGTTCCTTTCTTGCATTGTGTTGCATTCACTCGCCGATACTGCGTGTGTCAAACTTTCGGAACCACATGAATCACATTGAATATATGTTGTTAGCATATTGTTCTTGTTGAATTTCTCTCTTTTGCAGGCACGATATTGTATGTACGGTTCATTTGAGGCTGGTGCGACCAGACGAATCGCGCAGGTATCGTATCTTTTCCGTGTGAGACGCGACGAGAATTGAATGATTCTCCGCATTCCTAACTGCATGAAATGTAGTTGTTGCTTTGCATTCTTGCTTAAAACTGTTGCATCTATTTGCGAATACTTGCCTCATTACAGCTTGCTGCATTTGCATGATCATTTGGCTCTGTTCATGTCGCTTTGCATTTTGCCCCCCCTGCCTGCGGGCACATATCTCTGTTCATCTTGTATGATTGTCTAAGTCTTCGGCCTTGTCAAAAATGGGTCGTCTCTGGGCTTTGACATTCACTCCCGTCACTTGTGACTTCCGAGTTCTGTCAAAGAGGGGCAACTGTAGACACCCCATTTTTGACCGACCTTAAGACTCAGACGTCACCGATTGAGCGCTGGTGATGTTGCATATTGTGCTCGTTCAGAAGTCTCAGAGTCGCGGCCGTGCCCTGCCTCCGGACTTCCGAACTCTCTTCTGTGCCTTGCCTCGGTTTGCGAACCGGACTCGGTTTTCTCTGTTTTCTTTCCTGAGGGGAGGGAGAGGTCCCGTAGACCATCTCTCAGTGGCCGTGGGCTACATTTTGTGGCCATAGGCCATTTTGCCCATTTCGGAGCCCGGTTCCCGGTTTTCGGAGCCGTCAGGCCGTGCCTCGGTTCGGGACCACCCAACCATCTCCGATTCCTCCGGTTTTTGGCATGCATCTCATTTACTCCCTTTCAAGGACACTGGGTCTTAGATACCCACTTCGTGGCCGAATGCCACTTTCGGTGCTTAACAGCCTATTTTCGGGACCCCGAACTGCGTGTTTTGGTCCCCGAGCATTCGTTTTGCATCGGTTTTCGTTCATTTTTGGCAGGTACCTCTGTTTTATCACCAGGAAGATCACTGGAGGGTGGGAGGACAGCAATTGTCTCAGCAACCAATTATGCTCCTCCGGCGCCCCCCGGCGCCCGTTTTTCTCACTTCCGGACTAATGTTGAACACCCTAGGGCCATTTTCTTCGAGCCAAAACCACATATTTGTGTTGTACACACATGGGAGGACCCTAAAAACACATGGCCGGCCAGTAATTGTTATTGACCCTTTTGAACCCCTCTTTAAATTGGCATATTCTCTCTCTTGTTTTAGAGTTGCCAAATTTGAACTACATGGTTGTGTTGAGAAGACCTGGGAGGACACCAATCTTTGGTGGCCGGCCACTAAATCACCTTGACCCTTTTGACCCTTGGTCGGCCGGCCATAGGGGGTGGCCGGCCGGCCACCTGCAACAAAGTTAGCTGGCCGGCCATGCTCCTTGGGAGGTGTGTCTTACAGCTGTGTAGCTGTTTCCCTAGAAAAGATCTGTATCCGGGGATATTTTGGAGGAACACTTGGGTGCATTTCCCTCCACCTTTGCCCTCCTCTTTTGGTCCATATAAGGAGCCTCCCAACTCTTAAGCTAGGGTTAGAAAAACTCTCTTAAGAGCTTAGATACATATCTCTCTCCATCTCTCTCAAATCTTCAAGTTTTGGTTCCATCTCTTCATCACCATCAAGCACCACCACCACTACTCTATTTCCAGCAGCTAGGAGAGCTTTCCAGCAGCTAGGAGGCATCCATTCTTCAAGCAAAAAGGCAGCCAAGACTTGTCTACAAGGGTAAGTACTCCACCCCTCTTTTCTAGCTCATTTTTGGTTCATTTCTTGGCCCTATTTCTATACTGTTTTGAGCTCCGACCTTAACTGAAACTAGGTCTATTTTGAGCTATTATTCATGTTTGTTCAAGAGCTCAACTCTGTTTGAGCCCTCTATGACACACTTGCTTCAATATCATCTTGTATGTCAATATTTTGCATGCTTTTTCTAGCCTATGAGTGATCTGTTTTCGAGCATAATGTAAACTGTGAGTGGGCCTATTTTGAGCCCCTCTTCAACATTGAAGAAGGGCTCAACCCTGTTTGGCCTCTCTATCATGCACTTGCTTCATAATCTCTCATATTTACCGTAAATTTGCATGATTTGTTTGACCTACATGTAGTCTGTTTTGGAGCATGTCATGAACTGTGAGTAAGCTTATTTTGTGTCCCTATACAACATTGTAGAAGGGATCAACCTTGTTTGGGGTCTCCATGTTGTGCTTGTCTTTATACCCTCTTTGACCCCCATTTTTGCATGCTTTTTTAAGCTTATCTAGCTTCTGTTTTCGGCCATCATCAGAACTGGAAAGAGTCATATTTTGATCTTCTTGGCATATTTCATTAAGAGTTTTTTCTGGTTTGATGAATGTTTGGGGTACCTCATGTTATAGCCTTATGTATCCTCAATCTTGCATGGCATTTTTAGCATGTTTGCATGCTGATTTGGGGGATGTCATCTACTGTAAATGTGCATATTTTTAGTCCTTCGTCAGTATTGTAGAAGGGTACTTTTCCATTTGGGCATCGCATGTATCACTTGCTTCAATACCCCTCTTGCGGGGCCATTTTTGCATTCTTGCTTAATCCTATGTATGCTTGCTTTTTAGCCCTTTTTATGACTGAAAAATGCTTGTCTTGGGGCTGCCTTGCTACTGTATTTTCATTCCATGTCCATATTGTGCATGCATTGCATGGCTATAGGCCATTTCGGGCGCCTATTGCATTTCGGGATCATTCCATGTTTCGTGTGCACTTTGGCCATCTTTCGGGACTGTTTTCCCCCATATTTCAGTGCTGAAATTCCATTGCATGTTTGCATATCATTTTCTATGTCATTTCATGCCTTACGGCCATTGCCTCGGTTTGCGCCCGCGTGCACGCATTTCGAGGCGCTTCATTTTCATCTGTCGGCCTCTTATGTGAGTGTAGCTGAGGCTCTCTCATGTTAGTGTAAGTCCATTTTGCATTCTGTATGTCATTTTAGTCTCATCGCATTCCGTATGCCATTTTCTCGGTTTGCGTGCCCGTGTGCACGCATTTCGAGGCATCTCATTTTCATCTGTCGGCCTCTTATGTGAGTGTAGCTGAGGCTCTCTCATGTTAGTGTAAGTCCATTTTGCATTCTGTATGTCATTTTAGTCTCATCGCATTCCGTATGCCATTTTCTCGGTTTGCGTGCCCGTGTGCACGCATTTCGAGGCATCTCATTTTCATCTATCGGCCTCCCTGTGAGTGTGGCTGAGGCTCTCTCATGTTGTGTAAGCCCATATTGCATCGCATATCTCTTTTTAGTCCTGTTGCATTCCGTATGCCATTTTCTCGGTTTGCGCGCCCGTGGGCACGCATTTCGAGACATCTTATTTTAGTCCCACTGTATATCATATTTTATGTCATTTCATGCCTTTATGTCATCGCCTCGGTTTGCGCGCCCGTGTGCACGCATTTCGAGGCATCTCATTTTCATCCATCGGCCTCTTATGTGAGTGTGGCTGAGGTCCACTCGTGTTAGTGTAAGCCCAATTTGCATTGCGTATGCCATTTCATGCCTTAGGATCATTTTCTCGGTTTGCGCGCCCGTGTGCACGCATTTCGAGGCATCTCATTTTCATAGCATTGTGCATGCTAGGATTGTATTTTAGTTGCATTCATGCATATCATGCATATTGCATTGTGTTCGGGATAGGAGTTAGCCCGGGCACGGGAAACGAGGCACGTTTCGTACTCCGAGTGACGGAACGGGTCTCAATTCCCAAGTCACCGACACTCCGGATTACCCATGATGGAGTTAGGTTTTGTTGTAACATTCATCTGCATTCATCCTATATTGAGTTGTGCAAATTGACTCCTCGGCCATCATGCATCGATATGCGTGATTGGTGGCACGAGGATCGAGGCATGCATATATTTGTGAAATACATTGCTATGCCCCTTTCCTGCTCTCTGTTGCAGCAAAATAGAGAATTAGCAACTTTTCGGAGTCTGGCACGCATTCCGAGGAACATTGCAAACAGAGGCTAATTGGGGCATCCCAGTGGATTTCCGCGCAAGGCAGCCCAACATGCATCATTTCATTATCCGGAGCGGAGTCAAGGCAGCCCCTGGCTTGCATGCCAGTTTACAGGTTTCTTACTTAATTTGTTCATTAATTAATAATCTGTATATTTCGGACTGTATTATTCTTTCATTTCGGACTGTATTATTTATTCGGACCCTCTGCGCGAGGGCATAATTGTAATAAGTGTGGGTGAGTGTGATGTATGTCTTCCAACCCCCATTTCTTTCTCCCTTTTATTTACCCGCTTATGATGGCTAGATATAGGGCATATTTCAATTAGCATACAGTATGACAGCATGTTTGCATCATTCATCTGTTTTGCATGCACCGGGCTCGGCGCATCATACAAACTGCATTTGTATTTCAATTCCAAATTGAATACGTGTTAGTTGTAGCATTCCACATGCCATGTTTAGAATAGCCGAGCCTGCTATAGTTGCATTATTGCATGTGTTGCATTAGGCAAATTCTGTGTATTTAGGATCATGCATGATTTCTAATCGGTTTTCTGTTTTGGCTTGGAGTACTCGGTGAGTTTTATGCTTTAGCATCCTTGCATGCGTGTGAGTGTTGCCATGAATAGTATGCTTACCATGAGGCTATATGCTTATGTGATATAACTGCCTTGAATGCCTGTGGGTGGAGGTTGAGTTATTTGAATTGGGACAATGCATCAGATGTTTGTTTTAAGCCCACTAGATAGTGGCAAAATCATGTTTTCTAAGCCCACCTGAGGGTGGCAAATCCACGTCTTAGCCTACCTGCGGGTAGCACCATCAAATCATTTTCAAACAAACAAACATGAAATGTTTTGTTCCAATCCAGGCGGCTCAGTCTATACTTATTTGCTGCAAGCATCACATAGTAACCTAGGCTAATAATCGGAATAAGAACTCACAATGTTTTCAAAATAAGATATCATGGTTAGTAGAGGCCGGTCTTTGACCGGGCGAGCGGGGGTGCTCACGAAGTGACCTTCCCCAATCGTACCCAAGTTCCCGAGCCGAGGCAACTTTGGTGATGACGGACACGTGGCCTTTGGCACCGAGTCAGGGTTTCCTAAATTTCCCATTAAATAAAATATTTAGGTGGCGACTCTGTATCTGGCAAAGCAGTCCATGTTTGGCACTTCTTTCAAAAAATCTGTTTTCCAAAACGATTTGCCGGATTTGGACTCTTTGGTTCAAGATTAAGAACCGTGACACAAATCGAGTCCGAGCTGTAGTGAGGTCCCCCGCGGGCTTGTTAAAGTGGCCAGGCACTGGAGCAAAGTTAGCGACACCAACCTGATCCCATTTTGTCAAGCCAACCTATGGTGCCTCACCGTGAGATTCCGAACTGTTATAGTCAAGGCTTTTTTGGGGTGATCTAAATCCATCATTTTTGAATGAGTTTTGGAGTCAATGAATGTTTTAAGACTTTTGTTGCTACTGTTTTTGATAATGGGATTTAAATCCCTAACTTGTGTTTTGGCTTGTACGTATGTGTTTCTTAAACATAAATGTTTGTGTATATAACTAAGTATATTAAAGTTTATTTCCATTCAGGTCTTCACAGCTCATTGGACGATGTATGTATATTTTGATTAGCTTCCGCCAGCCCCATTATTGTGTTATTGTCATTATTGTTAAGCAGGCCTTTGGTAATCACGGATTACTTGCTAGTTACAGCGCTAAACCTTTAGGGCGAGTTTGGGTCATGACACTTACCCTTATTAAGGAATCCGTATTTTCACTATTTAGATGCACTTCTATTTGTATGAAATTTCTCCACATTTTTTATCTAAGCAACTTGGCTGTAGACACCCCATTTTTGACCGACTTTAAGACTCAAACGTCATTGATTGAGCGCTCGGTGATTATGCATGTTTGAGCTCGTTTCGAGTTTCTGGAGTTTTTGGCCGAGAGCCTTGCCTCTGGGCCTCTGAACTCTTTGTGCTTTGGCTCGGTTTGTGGACCGAACCTTGTTTTCTCTTCCCTGGAGAGAGAGAGAGGTCTTGTAGACCATCCTTTTGTGATCGTAGACCATTTTTCCCACTTGGAGACTAGTTTCTGGTTTTCAGAGCCTTCGGCCGCGTGCCTCGTCTCAGGACCACTTAACGTTCTCCGGTTGGCTTGGTTTTCGAACCAGGCCTTGTTGCCTTGGCCTAGAGGGCCACTGTGGTCTGGGAGACCACTTTTGTGGTTGTAGACCACTTTTGGTGCCCGTAGACCAGTTTTCGGGGCTCCCGGCCGCACACCTTGCCTCCCGATCTTTCGTCTTGCATCCTTTTTGGTTTGTTTTCGGTACAAACCTTGTTTTCCTTGTTTGGAAGGTGGTATAAGGGTGGGAGACCAGTTTTTCCCCTTGGAGACCACTTTCTCTCCTGCCAGCCAGTTTTCTGGTCGGGCAACTAGTTTTCTTGGTCTTTGGATAATATGAGAGTTTCCACATGATGTGTTACCACATTATTCTCTAGATTAGGTATTTCTACCTCTCCTTCTACGCCTTCTTCCAAGCGTTCATTTTCTCATTGTCTTCTTCGTCTAGCCATTTCAATTAGTCCCACTGGGCGTGCCAAAAATATATGTTGGCTTTTTGACTTTCGAAGGGTATTTTTGTAAATGCGAGCGTGCCAGCAAGGATCAATCAGTCCTTACAGAAATTACAATTGCCAACCAATTATCAGACGATTGTGTTTTAGTTCTTTCAGCCTCAATGAAGAGGACTTTTACTGGTGGCTTGACTTAGGAGAAATTAAGCAAAATAACAGTTAAATGACGAACAATTGAAGTATTTCATTAAGATGAAAACTTACAATGATCCAAACTCAGCCTCGTAGAGGTTTACAGCAACAATCTACTTGAAACTACTCCTATGAACGAAGTGCAGTGCAGGAATTTAAAGTGCAGGAATGTAAAGAGCAGGTATTTAAAGTGCAGGAAATATAAAGACTGGAAATGTAAAACTAGAAAAGAAAATATGAAGTAAATGACTGGTTTTGTTGGATTTGAGTCTGAAGGCTCTTTTCTAGGTGCTTCCTTGCTATTTATACTCCTCAAGGATGACCATCGAACTGCACTTCAAACCGTCGAACTGCTCCTCCATGATTGCTTGATCATGCTGCCTTAGAAGTAGTTCCACTACGCCATTACTTGCAGTTGGGCTTCCCTCCTATATTTGAATTTGAATGTGAGTAACCGTTGAAGCCACGTCACCTTGTATCTCTTCGCTAATCCAATGCTACTCAGACTACGCAAGAACCAATATTAACCGCCACGTGTACGATCATGATCGAAGATTAAACATTCTTCCTGTATTGCCCTTACTTTGCCACGTGTCGAATTGTAACTGGCTTTTACAAAATATGTAGCCAACAATATAATATTATTCTTGTTTTAATTCAGATATTATCAATTCACTGTTTTCATAAAATTTTCATTTAATATTTTTACTAATAATAATAAAGATAATAGCAAGTGAAATGGTTAATGATAGTGATGATGAAATTTCAATATTTAAATACTAAAATTACATAGTAAAATTTTGTTGTCCAAGTTAACAGAGTAAAATTTTACTTGTTAATGCTATTATTGTTTTGGTAAAAAAATTATTTAATGTTTTTACTAATAATGATAACGATCATAGTAAATATGGTGATTAATGATAGTAATGGTAAAATTTCATTGTTTAATATATTAAATTTAGATAGTAAATTTTTCCTGTGTTTTATTTGTATATGTTGTTTTCAAAATTTTATGACTAATATAGATCTTATTCAATAAATTTTGATGAGAAACTTTCACAATAACATTTGAGAGCTCTAATTTAAGAACTCTAATGCAACTCTAATAATATGGAGAATATTCATGTAAAGTTGGAGCCCACACTCCTCTCTCTATCTGTCTCTACTTTCTTTCTCTCTCTTCTACCTTATTAGAACTCTATTTAGAACTCTTAAATTAGAGGTATATATCATTACTCAAACTGTGTGCACGCTATGTGCACTTAGTCGTTAGAGCAGGAGGCATGTCCTGTTGTTGACATGAAATTTTTTACGAGGAATGAATCTTTATCAAAATTCCCTCAATTTTTTGTGTATTTATTTTTTCTTTTATGTGGTGTTAGTTGGAGAATTTAAGGAGGAATTTAAAAAAGAAAATAGAAATGATAGGTGTAATGTGAATAAAATATACCTAAATTTTATCTAATTTTACACCCTTTTTTCCTTTCTCTTCCCAAATCTCTCAACCAAACACAGCGACTGCTCAATTTATACAAGTGGTTGAGATCATAAAAACTGAAACTATCAGCAGCTTTAAAAAACGTGGCGACACATTGATTATTTATGTGTACGTTATCTTCACGAACATGGATAGTCTCTCATCAATGAGCAATTATTCATTGCCCAAAGTATGTAGAATCAATCCAAATGAATGATTTGGATTGAATTGTAGCAATGCCATATAGGACATGAAATAATTTTTCCTCATCCTAATAAAAGGATTAGACCATTCACTCCAGGGATTTGAGCCATGGCATGACTCATTTTGATAATTTTATCTGTTTTTTTATTATTTAAATTTGTGTAAATTATTAATGTAAAAAAATTATATTGGTTTGATGATGATAACCACATGATTTATCATATTTGTTTTGAAATGTTTGAATGATAATATAATTTTTAAAATATACCGTTAATTTTTTTAAAAGGCTTAAGAATTTTCAAACCCAGTTTTCGGGTTTTGATTTTGTATTTTTTGGTCATATTGGTTTTTTTTAATATTTTAATTATTTTTTTTACTTTTTAAATTATTGTAATCTATATACATTTAAAAGTACAAAATTTGTCATTTTTTTAAAATTTATTAAATAAAAAATTTAGTGTATTTTTTTATTTTATTATTATTTATTTATTTTTTATTTCTTCACAAATCTTTACTTTTTAAGTACATTTAGTGTAACGCCCTCAAAAATACCCCATAACATACACAAATATAACATACATTACTTAAGAAAATAAGACATTATTTCATTCATAAGAGTATTCTAATTAAAAGACGTTACATGTAACACAAAAATAAATGCCCTACGGGCTTACAACTTTCCAAGCCAACACTTGGACACAAAATGTGAGTTCTAACTCAACTACAAATTAAGCCATTGGCTTGAGTTTACATGTAACATCAAATAAAACGAAATAACAAATAATCTAAACAAAGTCTTCAACTCCAAATCCTTCCAAGTTAAGTCCTTAGAGGTGGCATATCACCTGGACCTGAAAATGATGTTCCTGTATAGGGTGAGCCACAGCCCAGCAGAAAAATACTAAACCAAATATAAGCATTGAATAAAGCAATAGCATTCAATAGATGGTTAACACGAAATACCGATTTCATCATCGTACAGTGTCATTTATACTAATATGGCTCAGAACCTGGCCAAACTATAACAGTGGGACTACATCTCACATTAACATTACTTCCAATATCAACAAATTAAATGAGACTAAGGCTCATACCAAAACACTTTCATACTTCCCGATTGATACACATTTTAGTACTGTATCAATAATATGTAAAAACACTTCCATAAATCAATAAGTACGCATATAAGCGGTACTAATGGAGTCCATCCCCTATCTCTTCCCAAACAAAATCCGATTTAGGAGTCCATCCCCTATCTCCTCCCAAACCGTGGAGTACATCCCCTATCTCATCCCAAACAATATACATATGCAATGTATTAAACACTTGTCAAGCATAATATTCAATCAATACACGTATGTTCTGTATTAATTCAACCATCATGTCCAATGACTTAATTCAATGTGATTAGTTTCAGTTTTCCCTAATCCACATGCAATGTCTACAACAATCACGACTATCCTCCACCGATAGCCCAAAACAGTTATTTCTAAACAGGAAATAAATGTATCAACAAATGTAAATTTAACATTTTCATAGGTGAGTAATTAAACTAACCAACTACACCATTAAATCACTAAATTCCCCAATTCCATGAATTAAACTCAATTCCACATTTTTCCCTAAATTAATTATACAAATTAATTTATTTCAACCACTAGGATTTTTTCCAAAATTACCAAACAACTCCCAACTTATCAAAATACTAGAACTTAGAACAAAACCTATAATATGGAGTAGGAAATCCCTACCTCGAAGTAAATAACCCGAATGGAGAAGATGAAGATGACGACCCAAAATCCAAAGTGTTCCAAACCGCCAAACTCTCAGATTAAAACGAAGCTCTTGACTCACTCTATCTTTTTAATAAAGAACCTAGGGTAGAAACACCCTAAAAAGAGATGATACCTAAGAGAGAAGGTGAGTGGAGGGAGAGAAAACTCGGAACTAGGGTTTTAGGATCAAAAAGAATGTGAAAAAACGTTTTAAAAACCGCTGCTGCGTATTTATACCCGACAAGCTCGCTCGAGCGAAGGATTGGTCGCTCGAGCGACCAGACACAAGAAAGTCTCGCTCGAGCCATGAGTGTCTCGTTCGAGCCAACAACCTAGAATCTCGCTCGAGCAAAGAAAAACTCGCTCGAGCCAACAACTCAAACCCTCAGGTCTGCAACCCGACGCACGCTCGAGCGACGGAACTCTCGCTCGAGCGAAGAACAAACCAGCTCGTTCGAGCGAAGAAGATCTCGCTCGATCCAAGAAACACAGCTCTCAGGTCTATACTAGACGCAATCGCTCGCTCGAGCGAAGATACCCTGGCTCGAGCCACCAGACACACAATACTACTCTCGCTCGAGCGACCAAAACCTCGCTCGAGCGCAGGACCAAAGACAAAATCTCACTCGAGCGAACAACTCCTCGCTCAAGCGAAGGTCCAAAATTCTGGACAGCAACACTTGGTTTCCAAACCCAACCAACCTGTAACAAACCTGCCCAACACATCCTATAACTCAAAAAGAGAAGATAAAGGACGACAACAACAATGATACAATGATAGGATCCACGGAACCTAAGTCCGGATACAACAACCAAATGGGAAAAGACCGGGATCGCTATATTTAGATCAAGTGCACTTAAAAAAATTAGACTAAAATATGAAAAATATTTACTAAAAATAACAAAATACAAAAAATAAAAAAACTCAAAATTGTTTTTAAAAACTCAAAACCAAACAGATATGATTAACTCATATGACTATGTATTTCATCAATCTAATTTTTTTCACGAATAATCGACACATAATTATATAAATTGTAAATTGGTTGGATAACTGAAATGGTCTTCTAATTGGCCCAATGTGCTGAAGTGACAAGTTTAGTTTTTATTAATGTGGACTCCAATACATTTGTATTTATGAGTTGTGATTGGGAGCTCGAAAGAGCTTCACCGAATCTGCCCCGAAATCAAAACGACGCCGTTTTCGACGTTTTGAATTTTTTTTTTTTTTTTTTTCAGATGAAGAAGAAAATCAGAAAAGAATGAGGAAGAAGAAGAAAAAGAAGAAAAAGAAGAGGAGAAGGAAGAAGAAGGAGGCGGGGCGGGGCAGGCGGAACTGGAGGGGCCATCAACCAGGGCGGAGGTGCGGCGGAGGCCGGGCGGGGCGGGGCGGGGCAGAGCTGGAGGGGCCATCAACCATAGCGGAGGAGCGGCGGGGCGGAGCTGCGACGATCGGAGCAGAAGCCATCAACCAGAGGCGACGCCGGGCGAAGACGGAGGTGCGGCGATCGGCGATCGGCGACGGCTTCTCCCTCTCCCTCTCTTTCTCTCCCTCTCCCTCTCTTTCTCTCCTTCTCCTTCCCTGCGTATCAGACTGAGGAAGAAGAAAAAAAAAAATTTGAATGGCTGAAACGACGTCGTTTCAGCCATTCGGGGCATTCGGGGGAGAATTTTTCGAGGCACAAAACATTAACCTTGTATTTATAGTGACAAAAAAATTTAATATGAAATTCGTTTAGTATATAGAGCTGTGACAAAATAAAAGGGACACTTATTAATAAGTTTTATTAACTAGATTTATTTATCTATAAATCTTGATTGATAAATTTATTACTGTAGATTTATTCATAAAAATAAAAGAGACTGATAAATTTATTTAATATATAATAAATCTAAAAGTATGATCTATTGATATTCACATTATTGAATGAAAATCTTGGGTCCATATCTTTTCAACCAAGCCTAAGTAGTATGGCCCAATCACTTTGGACGAAGTTAAATATAATTTGAGAAAGAACGTATTGTGAAAGTTAAGTTGGCGTGTAAGTGATAATATTCGATTCTTGTTTCTTAATCCAAAGGCACATGTACTTCCATGGAGACTAGGGTGGAGGATAAACCAAGGGTGCAAAAGTGGCTCAATTATTAGGTGATTTAATTTGTCGCTTAAAATGCATTAAAAAAATATTTTTTTAATTATGGAAGGTTCAAAATTTATATAAAAAAAAAGAATAATAAGGTAAGGTCTCATTTTAATATTTAATCTAAGATCTTTAAAAAATTTGAACCACCATTGTAATTTAATAGTGGAAAATCTTAGAATAATATGACTTACTTTAGTTAGATAATCGAAAGATAAGAAGATGAGTCACTTATAAGTTATAGTTTTTTATTTGTCGAGAGCAACCACGTTAGGGTAATTCAAAATTATCTAATTATTTTTCAATTGGTCCAATTACATTTATATAAAATTTGTTTAAACTTGCCCAAATTTCTAATGTTGTGCTTGGTTGGAAGATTTGAGAAGGAATTTGAAAATAAAAAGGAAAAATGTGTATAAAACTAGATGAAATGTAGGTATATTTTATTCACATTTCACCTTTCTTTTCTATTTTTCTTTCCAAATCCTTTCTTAAAATTCTCAACCAAACACAGCGTAAACAAGTTTTAAATTGTTTAATTGAGTTGAACGTGAGAACTCATTTCAACCCATTTAAATGAGTATCACTTCCTCTACCACTACTCCTCCACTAATTCAACACATATCCAATTCAATTCAAGTCATTTAAATTTTTGAGCTATTTAAACCTAAACGTTAAAGTAAGTGATATTGTCAAGAATATGATTGGTTGATAATTAAATATTTTTTAATTATTAACCAATCATCTTCTTGATACATTACTGGGTCTCAAAAATTAATCTAAAAACTAGATTTGTATATTATTTTCCTAAATTCTTTTATTACATGAATGGATTTGAATTAAACTATTTTAAATGTAGAATTCATTTTGACTTGTCCAAATCCGTCATAAACTCCCCGTTTAGACTCCTAGTAGATACTTAAAAGTAGAGAGCAATTGATTTTCCAGCATTACGGTAGTTTGAAAGCCATCACGATAATCACCACATGCATCTTGAGTTCATTGTTAGCAAATACACATGATTGTGATATGAGAGAGAGCACATTATTAATTGTGTTATCGTTAATTAAGGGTAAAATTATGGTTTAATTCATACATTCACTTCCTAATGCAGCAAACAGAATCACATGATTGGTTGTATTCCATTCTATATTAATGGCTAAGCTCTTTGACTTCTCTCTCTCCCTCTTAAGCCAAGTCTCTCTCTCTCTCTCAGCCTTTTTCTCACTTATCATTTCATCTTTTCTCTGTCCTGTGAGGAGAGCAAAGCTGACAAGGAAGCAAAAAAGATGGCAAAGATGAAATTTGTTTGGGATGTTTTAAATAAGTGTATTTTTTGTCTTTTTAAATTAAAAGTAGAGAAAAAAATATAGATATTTAGGTTAATTTTTTTACTTTTTATAGAAAAATATGTATTAAAAAATTATATAAAGAAGTGTGTAGGAAAAGATTGGAGAGGTGTGGGCCACAGCCGTACAATCTGCACAAGTGAAATGGGAGTAAGAAATTATTGACTACTTTTCGGGCATTGCATTGGACGGTTTTGTTCGGCCCGTGGGGGTCATCACGGGTCCTATCTTGATAATCTGAACCGTTCAATGTGTAGAACTCGTCGAGTACTATATATTTATTAAAAATCACGTTGATCAGATATCGATAGCTATCTGATCAGATTTGTTTTTTTTCAATCGTTAATTATAACATCATCCATTTGTTGTATATAACTGATTTGATCATGCAGTTATCGATATTCGATCAATGTGATTTTCGACAGACATATAGTACTCGACGAGTTCTATACATTGAACGGTTCAGATTATCAAAACGGGACCTATGATGGCCCTCACGAGCCGAACAACAACCATCTAAAATTACACCCAATCATTTCATTTTTGTCAACAAATGCTGTGCTGCAGCACAAAACTCAAACCAATGTTGTACTTTTGTTTAGAAAATTGATTTTTAAAATTTTTTTTTGAATAGTGATAACTTTTTAATTTTTTGAGTGACTTTTTAATTTTTTATCTTTTTTAAACTATGCCAAACCAGCCCTTAGTCCCCTTACCATTCAATCTGGACAGTTAGGAATAGGACCTCCCAAAGATTTCATGAATTCCACTCTTCCCTCAACCACTTCTAACTGAGTTCGTTTCCTTCTTTATTTTATGGGTTAATTATATTTTTAGTGAGTTTTTGTAATGAATTTAATAGTATTTTTTGTTAGGTCTCATTATGGTTTAAAGTGGATGCGGGATTACTTAAGTCAAATTAAAATGGATTATGAAACTATCGGTGTTTGATTTTTAATTTTTACCCTTTGATTTATTTTAGCCTCAACCTAAAATAACCATAAACCTAAAAAATTAAAAAATCAATTCATATTCCAAACGAAGACTTATTGCAGGTCACCACCTATGGCGCATAAATTACATAAATTCACACAATTCTAAATTTCTTTATTTTAGTAATTGACAACCTGATAATCTTTTTAAATTATTTATTTATTTTTTTAATTATTTCTTTTTTAAAAATGTGGATTATTTGGTTTTTTTTTTTTATATATATTTCAACTGAGACTGGATTTATGGTTCCCAGTTCTCTGTTTCTGAATTTCTTTTTATTTTTTATTTTTTTATTATGATGAGGGAGTTCTCTTTCTCCCAAATTTTTTATTATTTTATCTAGAAAACCAAACCTATCTCACTCTCGAACTCTTTATTTCTGTTCAACCATTTTAATATTTTTTATTTATTTATTTGTTTATTTTATGTGACTTTTTTGGTCTTATTCATGAATTTTGTTTTGTCTTATTCATGAATCTCATTTTATTTGGTGAATGGAGATTCATTATTTTTTAGTGACCTTTTGTCTTGTTCATGAATAGAGATTAATTAGAAGTTCATGCACTTGGTGGTGAGTTAATATTTGGAGACTCTTCATTTTCTCTAATTTAATGGTCATTATTATTTTTTAGTGTAAATTGTAAAGTCCTAGTGGCCTATAAATAGTTACTCTCGTCTACTATTTTCTACACCAACTTTTGTTTATACTTGAAAGATTACTAGTAAAGAATGGTATTTTTCTTGGTGGAGTTTTGGGTTCACTATCTTGTGTAAAGTTGGCTTGAATCATACGACAAGTGGCCAGGCTGTTGTATCCTGGAGGGGACAAGTCATAGTTTTGTGGCTGCTACATCGATATTTGGGTTCTTCCTGCCGCAGTGGGCTTGATCTCCTTAAAAAAATCGAGATATCCATGCCTCAACTTAATCTATTTGTATCTCATTTTCTTTGCATTATTTTTCAATAAAATATAATTTTCTGGTATTTTCACCAACAATTTTAAGGAGATCAATCATGGAACAAATACCAAAAAAAAAAAGGAAAAATTATGCAAATAGTCCATGTACTTTACACGATATGTCAATTTGGTCCCTGTAGTTTCAATTTGCTCGATTTTGCCCCTTAATTTAACGGATTGTGTCATTTTAGTTCAATAAATAACGGTTGTTAAGTTAATTTAACGGAAAGTCAAACAATGTATCGATTTGGTCTCTGTCAAAATAGAAAAAATTGAAACTACAGGGACCAAATTGACACATCATATAAAGTGCAGGGACCAAATTGACACATTATTTGACCTTCCGTTAAATTAATTTAACAACCGTTATTTATTGGACTAAAATGACACAATCCGTTAAATTAAAGGGCAAAATCGAGCAAATTGAAACTACAGGGACCAAATTGACACATCGTGTAAAATACAGGAATTATTTGCATAATTTACCCAAAAGAAAACCAATGATGGAATTGGAGATCTTAACAAATCTTTCAAGTTGAAGGGAGTTCATTTTAAAATGTATAAATGAAAAGTTTTTTTTTTACCTCATCCTTTTAAAAGTTGCTTATGTTCTTACCAAGAAGAACCCAAACAAAATCCTAGCCGATGAAATGAATGATGAAGACTACGAGGCATATGAAGCAAAAGTGGCTTCCTACAACACAGGTGAGTATAAATGTCACTTTTATCTATTAAATTGTCTTGCTGATTAATTTTACGATTATTACTATGACACCACTTACACTTTGTCTTCTATTAATTTTTGACATGCTCGCTTATGTCATATTAACAGTAAATATGTGGGAATCATAAGTAGTTTAGGATTAATTTCTAAAGTGACAAAAAAATTTGAGAAATGTGAAATTTGCAGTAAAGCAAAAATTACCAAGATGCCTCATAAAAGTGTTGAAAAAAATTCCGAATTGCTATAATTATTTCATACTGATTTGTGTGAGTTTGAAGGAATTTTAACTCGTGGTGATAACCGATATTTTATCACTTTTATTGATGATTTTTCAAAATACACAAACGTATATTTATTACAAAAATAAAAGTGATGCTTTTGAGAAATTTAAAGAATTCCTTCTTGAAGTGGAAAATCAATTCGGTAAAAAGATTAAGAGAATTAGAAGTGATAGAGGTCGGGAATATGAATCTCTTGGATTCAACTCTTTTGTTCAGTCATTGGGAATTATTCATGAGACTACTCCACTATATTCACCTTTATCTAATGGCGTAACTGAAACAAAAAATAGAACGTTAATTGACTGGACGAATGCTATATTTATTGATTCAGGTGCTCCCTCAAATCTTTGGGGCGAGGCTATTTTGCCAGCTTGCCATGTGATAAATAGAGTGTCACACAAAAAGACTAAAATTGTACCTCAAGAGGTGCAGCGGGGGCATAAACCAAATCTAGGTTATTTGAGGGTTTGGGGTTGTTTAGTTTTTGTGAGGCTTGCAGATCTTAAACAACCTAAATTGGGTAAACGAGTTACCACCTGTGCTTTTCTTGGATATGCGTTGCACAATACAACCTATAGATTTTTTGATATGGAAAATAATATTATTTTTGAATCAGGTGATGCTATTTTTCATGAAAATAAATTTCCTTTCAAAACTAGAAATAGTGGGGGTCAAATAATTTCTGAAAATATTTTATCCATACTCAGCTCTTCTACTCCATCTCAAGTTTTTCAAGAACAAAAAAATTTTCAAATCCAACCAAGAAGGAGTAAACGAGCCAGAGTTGAAAAAGATTTTGGCCATGACTATTATCTTTACAATGTGGAATAAATTCCTTTTACGGTGAAAGAAGTTTTATCATCACCTGATGCTATTTTCTAGAGAGAGGCTGTAAATGATGAGATAGATTTACTACTTTCAAATAAAACATGGAAGCTAGTGGATTTACCTCCGAGTTGTAAAACTATTGGGTGTAAATGGGTTATTCGCAAAAAAATTTAAACCGGATGGAACTATAGATAAATATAAAGCGAGACTTGTCGCTAAAGGTTTTAAGTAACAAGTTGATTTTGATTTCTTTGATACTTTTTCTTCGGTTACTAGA
>JAPPVO010002995.1:0-26930 GCA_030407325.1 Camellia japonica
TATCGTCCATTTTTTTACAAAACTGATTTGATCACATAGCTATCGATATCCGATCAATGTGATTTTTTACAGCCATATAGTACTCGACGAGTTCTACACATTGATCGGTTCAAATTATCGAAACAAGACCCGTGAGTACCCTCCAGTTCAATGAATATATATAGGGAAGCCTCATCCTATATATATATATGAAAAATCTAGAAATCCCCTAGATGTTGATTTGTGATTATGTATCAATTTTAAACAATATATAACAATGCCAATCAAACAATCAAGACAAATCGACACAACGATTTTACGTGGAAAAACCACAATTGGACACCTCCAATTGTGATAAAAAAACCACGGGCAACAGCCACAAAATAATCCACTAAAAAGATATAAAGCAATTACACAGGTATACTCTCAATTACCTAGCGAATCCACGCCCGAATTAAACCAACCCCTATGTGCCTCTTCCAACCCCGTCTTCACCTCGGAATTGTCTTGACGATGAGCCACTCCAGAATCCACCAAAGCTTCAGGCTCGAATTCTTCGGAATCCACCGAAGAACAACTCTCTCTTTTTTTGTAAAACAAACAAATAATCCTTTGATGTATACTCTTTAAACCATGAGTTGAATACTCAATCAAAACATCAAAGAAAACTAGCAAAATATCCCCAGATATAAACCTTAATATCCAAGAAGAAGATCTGGAGCAGTCAGTAAAGTTTTGGGAGAAAACCAACTACTTATAGAAATCCAAAGTAATCCTAGTTTTGGAAGAAAACCAATTCCTTATAGAAATCAGGATTTTGAAGCTCGCTCGAGCGAAGCTTCTCTCGCTCGAGCGAGAACCTTAACTCGCGTGATTTCCACTAGTGCCTTCGCTCGAACCACGAACCCTTTGCTCGAGCGAACAATGAGCTCTTTCAGGTTTTTGTATAGATGCAATCCTTCGCTCGAGCGAGGACTTCTTCGCTCGAGCAAGCAAGGACGGACAACCAACTTTGAATGCAATTTTGCATTTTGCTTCAGGCGCGAGTTGACCGGGCAGCTCGACCCCCGTCATAATCAGCGAAGTGGCAATCTTGAAAGTATTAACATCACAAACGTCTCTGCAAGGCTCGATTCGGGTTGGATTCACATCTAATAAACTCATAGCCTCACTGAAATAAAAGTGCGAAAACAAATACAACTGAAAGGAGTTTTGTCAAATGGGATTGCCAAGAATAAAAACCTAACAATATATATATATATATATATATCTTCTGAAGGCACCATCTCATTTCAAAGAAATTCGTACTTGTTCCTTAGAGCATCAATGTCAGTATGCATAGGGCATAGGGGTACTACGGTAATTTTGCTATTTTATACAATATTTTAATATACATTTTTTCGTAAAAAATCAAAAAGTTATCTCAAACAACCATCTTTTTTTCTCTACTTTTTTATCCAAAAAGTCAAAAAGTGCACTTATATAATTGTTCCCAAACAATTAATGAAAGATTTGATTCATCCTTAATTTGACAAAAAAATTGGTTGTCTGGAGAAGCTCTCTAAACACATTTTCACCCATTGATTTCAGTATGGTATTTGTTTTGAGTTTTCAAATTATAAATTCCACACCCATTTTTGAAAACTCCTTTCTAGGCGGGAAAATTTGGCTAACCCGGATGTCTAGCCGATTGATCGGAACAATGTTGCTTTGTTGTTGTTGTTGTTTTTTTTTTTTTTTTTTTTGCACTTGTTATTTTTATATTTTAAATAAAAAATATTTCTAGAATTTTTTAATTTTTTTATGAGCTTTGAATAGGATTTTGGGTTATGTGTTTGGTTATGAGTTGTAAGTTTTTGAATTAAATAGGGATTTTTGGTGAAACCCCCCTTTTGGGCCTTTTTATTAGGGTAAAGGATAACCCAATCAATTTTCTTTCAAAAAGCCCGTGAGTAGGAAATGCCTACCTTAATAAGGACATTTTATAATTTCTATTTTTTTTTATCACAATATTGCCCTTCTATATATGCGTAACATACATTTGAAATATTTGAAATCTGAGCTGAAGATCTTGCATGAACGAAATCAGGAACGAAATTGATGAAGACGATCTCCAAATCTAAAGATCTCGTAGCCAAAGATCTCTCACTTGGTCAACAATAGACGATCTCGCCGCCGACGATCAACACTCTCAATTAAACGAGAGTTTCATTGAGATTTGTGATTGTTGATCGAGTTTTAGAAATTTTTCTTCTCAATTAGATATGTTGATTTGTTGATTAATTTTTTTTTTTTTGGATTTTTTTTTTGTTGTTTTTGATCTGATTTCATTTGACAAAACCAGAGTAAAATTTTACTCTGGTTCTATTGCTTTGTTTTTTGTTTCAGATAATGAGAGTAAAATTTTACTCTGGTTCTATTGCTCTATTTTTTGTTTGAGAGAATTAGAGTAAAATTTTACTTTGGTGTTAGAATGACAGTAAAATTTTACTGTCAAGAGGTAGTCATTGCCAAAAACTTCAGCCACCACAAACACTGCCTCCGCTTTTTTACTTTTGTGTAGAGTAACATTTTACTTTTAGATTCAGAGTCTAACATTTTACTCGTTTTTTAGAGTAAAATTTTACTTTTATACAAAGTAAAATTTTACTTTTGTGCAAAGTCTAACATTTTACTAGTTTTTCAGAGTAAAATTTTACTTTTATACAGAGTAAAATTTTACTTTTAGTTTCAAAGTGTAATATTTTACTTTTAGTTTCAGAGTGTAATATTTTACTCTTATTCAGAGTAAAATTTTACTTTTATACAGAGTAAAATTTTACTTTTAAATTTAGGATGTAACATTTTACTCTTAGATTTAGAGCGTAACATTTTATTCTTATTTCAGAGTAAAATTTTACTTTTACATTCATGTCTCAAGTTGTGTTAGTGACACACTGTATGAGTTGTCAATCTTTGGTAAACCTAATAGTAAAAATTAACTCTAAAATATAGTAGAATGTTACACTAAACCACAATAAAATTTTATCAACTCAAATTGACTTTTGGACTTGTGGTGTCAGTAAAATTTTACTTTGATTGATAGTAAATTTTTATTGTTAATTGTTTCATATTTCCCCACTTATATGGAAGGACATTTCAGTCAATTCATGACATTTTTTTAATTAAGGGGCTTTTGGTGTCATTGTTTAATTCCGTGGGCTTCACACAAAATAGGCCCAATGGGAGGGGCTTTTCACCAAAAATCCCAATTAAATATTACATATCACATTATTCATTTCAAACTCAATTCAAAACTCTTTTCAAAACTCAAAACCAAATAAATTTTTCACACTCAAATTTTAATTCCAAAACTCACAAACTCAAAATACAACTCTATTCTCAAATCATATTTAGAAAATTCTACCAAATTCAAAATTATTTTTTAGTTTTTAATTTATTTTGAGTCATATCACCTCTTTATATATATATATATTTAAAAAAAAATAAAAAGTGAGCTTTTAACCAACTTTTCAAAAAAACCAAGATAAATTATGATTTCCAAACGTAATACAAACGTAACACTCAAATGTAATATACTTCGATCAACATAACACTCCAATCAATGTAATTCCAAACGTAACACTCAAATGTAATATACTCCAATATAACACACACAAAAACATTAAAAACTTCTTAGTGTATTTTTTCCAAACGCAACACTCACAGTTTGAAATTAGAAATTTGCCAAAGCTTACTAAGGAATTTTTGTACTCCTTTTGGAATGGTTTGAAGAATTTCACATTCTTTTGGAATGGTTTAAAGAATCTTACATTCTTTTTTTGGAGTGTTACATTGAAGTGTTACGTTTGAGAAAACTATATAAAAGAGGTTTTTTTCTTTTCTTTTTTTTTTTTTTTTTTTTTTCTGTGTATGTGTTACATTAAAGTGTTACGTTGAGGAGTTTTTTTGAAGTATTATATTAGTGTACTTTTTTCAAACGTAACACTCACAGTTTGAAATTATACATTTGCTCAAAACTTACTAAGGAATTTTGGTACTTCTTTTGGAATGGTTTGAAGAATTTCACATCCTTTTAGAATGGTTTAAAGAATCTTACATTCTTTTTTTGGAGTATTACATTGAAGTGTTACGTTTGAGAAAACTACATTAAGGAGTTTTTTTTTTTTTTTTTTTTTTTTTTTTTTGGTGTTACATTAAAGTGTTACGCTAAGAAATTTTTTTGAAGTGTTATATTATTGTACTTTTTCCAAACGTAATACTCACAATTTGAAATTATACATTTGCCCAAAACTTACTAAGAAGTTTTTGTACTCCTTTTGGAATGGCTTGAAGAATCTTACATACTTTTTTTAGAGTGTTACATTGGAGTGTTACGTTTGAGAAAACTACATTAAAGATTTTTTTTTTGGTGTTATATTAAAGTGTTACGCTAAAGAGTTTTTTTTAAATGTTATATTGGAGTGTTACGTTTGAGAAAAATATACAAAGAAGTTTTTTTTTGTGTGTTACATTAGAGTGTTACATTAGAGTGTTACACTAAAGAGTTTTTTTGTGTGTTATATTAGAGTATTACACTAAGAATTTTTTCTAGAGTGTTATATTGGAGTGTTACATTTGGAAAAAGTACATTAAGGAGTTTTTTTTATGTTACATTAAAGTGTTATACTAAGGAGTTTTTTTGAAGTGTTATATTGGAGTGTTATATTTGAGAAAAATACACTAAGATTTTTTTTGGAGTATTACATTGGAATGTTACGTTTGCGTTTCACATTAGAGTGTTACAGTTTGAAATTATACATTTGTACAAAACTAACTAAGGAATTTTTGTACTCCTTTTGAAATATTTAAAGAATTTCAAGTCATTTTTGTACACATTTTAAAATGTTTTCCAAATAAACAAAATTCTGATATAAAAATTTATCCCAAATTTGATTATCATATATTGTGTGCCTTACCTTTCTAGCACAAAAGAAGAAAATAAAATAAAACATAATAGAAATAAGGGTATAACCGTAAATTCAATTTTCAAATAATATATTAAATCTCATTTTCCAAAATCAATGGGACTGATTGGTCTAAAAAAAAAATCTTTAGAACTAAATGGATCACCATTTCTCAAAATGGGATCAAGATTTAATTTATTTATATCTCATAACTTGTAAATAAAAGCTGCATAAAACACATTGACACAAATTATTAAAAAAAAAAAAGAAACTATAAGTAATTTCTTAAATCCACCAAAAACATTGTGATTAAATTGTAACTCCTGCATGATCACCTAAGTCTTAATGAAGAGGTCATAGTTTTAAGTATATAAAGATATATTCAACATTGAGTTGTACTAATTTAATTTACAAACATCTTAACAACCTATTGTCAAAAATAAATAAATAAATAAATTAATTAAAAAGTCAAGTAGTATGAAGGACATAATTTGTAGTCAAGAAAAATACCTTGGTTTGAATTTTCTAAAAACATTTTTTAGAAAATTCTACTTTCTTGTTTTTCGTATTTTTTTTTGTTTTTACTGAATTTTTTTTAATATTTTAAGCAATTATTTTAATTGTTAGACACACCTAACATAAATACACTTAAAAGTACAATTTTTGTCAAAAAAATCTTTGAAAACTTCACTAAATACCAAAAATACAAAAATAATACAAAAATTTAGTACATTTTTCTTATTTTTGTGTATTTATTAATTTTTTAAAATATTTTTTCACAAATATTTTACTTTTTAGACACATCTAAGTAAGATGCATCTAAAAAAGTAAAAAAAAAAAAGCTTAAAATTTTAAAAACATTCACTAAAAACAAAAAATAAAAAACTTAATTTTAAAAAAATTTAATTTAAAAAACTCAAACCAAACACATTGATTATAAATTTGGCAATTTATACCACTTGGTTTCATCCTAAAAAATGCTTTCCATATTAGTCTTATATTTATTTTGTATAATTGTGGAGCCTTCTATTTGTTTTGAGAATATGCCCCTCCTAAATTCTATGTCTTTTTGCTTGTTAATAATATATATTTTTTTGGGTGGTAAAGCATTGCTCCATAATGCTTAAGCAAAATGATCTATAAACAAAAGTGTTACTTAAAAAATAAAATAAAATAAAATAAACATTAAAAATGATACAACAATGGAATTTTTGAAATTATGTGTCATAATTATAAATCCTTTTGTTTGATGTCACATTATTTTATATAATAAACTTGTACAATAATATAATAAACTTGTACAATAATTATAAATCATAATTATGTGCTTTCATTAAATAAATGTCAAATCATTTTTTACATTTTCTAAATTTAAATTATGTTTATATGACATTATTTTATTGTCATAAGTCTTCGTTTCATATTGTCTTTTTTAGTTAATTTTTTGTGTTGGGACTTTTTTAACTTTATTTTTTCAGTCTCATTTGGTTTGGCTTTTCTTTTTTTTTTTTGACTTTTATGAAAAAAAAAGTATAATAATTATAATTTAAATATGATATTTTATTTTATTAATTAATGTAACTAATTTTAGCTTTTTATACTTTTTTTTAACCAAAAATCTAAAACCAAACCAAACTTAAGTAAGATAGTATTATCACACAGTGCCAGTTTCGCAGAGTTAATCTCACAAATCAACTTTAAACTTTTGACTCAGTCAAAAATAATTTGTCATTTAGAAAAATATTTAAAAATATTAATTTTTAATTTGCTTTTAATGACATGAATGATTGCAGGTGAGTTATTAGAAAAATATTATTGGTCTCAAATTTTCTATTAAATAAATAATTAAATGTCTTATATTAGTGTGGGGTTCATAAAATTATAGATCCCATACATTTGTGAGACATTTTATTATTTATTTAGTAAAAAATTTGATATCTCTAACATTATCTGAGTTATTAATTTATTTATAAATTAACACTTAATATCTTGTCATATAGTGTGAATAGATTTAAGAATAATATTTTAACCATCTTTAAAATTACTCTATTTTTTGTTTCTATTATTTTGTTTGATAGGTCAAAGACGTAGTCTATAGCGAAAAAGTTAATGATTAATGTTGAAGTCAAGTATTAAATTTTGAATATTATATCATCACTATTTTGATATAGAGGAATGTTTCGTAGCTTGAAAAGTCTTTGACTCGAATGACTCAATTGTTTAAAATGATGTCGTTTTGGGCAGGTTTTTTTTTTTTTTTTTTTTTTTCTCTTTTTTTCTCTTCCCCTATTTTCTCTCTGAAACAAACAGAAGAAGAAGAAGAAAAGAAAGAGAGAAGGAGAAGAAGGAGATTTGGACTTCAATGGGTCTCTTCGGATATGGACTTTAATGGCTTGTTATTCGGAACATCATTCTCTCTCTCTTTCTCTGTTATTTGAACTTACAGATTCTGTGGTTGTGCTATGATTTTTCTGATTTGAAGGCAGAGAGATAGTTGATTTGAGACACCAAAATGAAGAGATTTTCAATACCCATCATGATTGGGTTTGTGGTGGTGTTATTAAGCTTGTGGGTTGGTATTACAGAAGAAGTAGAGTATATGAAATACAAAGACCCAAAACAGCTATTGAATGTTAGAATTAATGACCTAATGAAAAGAATGACGGTGGAGGAGAAGATTGGGCAGATGGTGCAGATTGAGCGCAAGGTTGCATCATTTGATGGATTTGTGGGTAGGGTTTGGTTTGAGATTTTTGATGCTTAATTTTGGAGAATTTTCAACTTACTTTATATATATTTGATTTTATTTGAGTCTGTATATATGTATGTATGTATGTATGTATGTTTGTGATAAGAAGTAGGGGTGAGCAGCGGATATACTGATCCGCCAAAACCGACCGAACCGAACCGATCCGCTGCATTTTGGACGGATGCGTGATGACGAGCGGACGGTTGCGGATTGATTTTTCCCAATCCGCCAATTTGGCAGACGGATGGCAAATTTGAGGTTCCTTTGGCCGCAACCGAACCGCCAAACCGCGAGCACCCTTAGTAATTTATAAGACTTTGTGTTTTCAATTTGTTTAAATATTTTGTTTGTGTTTTCAATTGAAAAAGAGTTCAAATATTCTGTTGAAAAAAAGTTTTCAACTTGAATATATTTTTTGAATTGAAAAAAATAAACGTATTATTTATCTATAATTTTTTTTTTTAAATCTAACTCTAAAAATAATAAATAGAAAATATGATATATGCTGGTTGGTTTTTGTTTTCAAAAACATATATAAATGTAATAATATAGAGACATACAATCTCTACTATTGCTCTGTTCATGGTTTTGGTGGTTTGAATTATTTTTATATTTTAAGAACCACAGATTGTAATACTTTATGTAGATGAGGCATGCTGTGATTGTAATATGTGGATAAGGTATGCAGTGATTGTGATAATCTAAAGTTTCAAACTTTCTTTCTTTGGATGAGGCATGCATTAATTGTAATACTTTTTTAAGTCATAGACTGTAATACTTTTTTTTTTTTTTTTTTTTTTGAGGAAGTGCATAAGTTGAACTATATTGAAAATTTATAAAATTTCAAACTGCCAAACCGATTCGCATCCATCCGCCAAACCGCCAATCCGCTCAATCCTCATCCGCCGGATTGGCGGACGGATGCGGATTGATTTTCTCCAATCCGCCAATCTGGCGGACGGATGGCGGATTGGAGGTTCCGTGGCCGCAACCGACCCGCGCCCACCCCTAATAAGAAGGAGAGAAGATAAAGAGGATGAAGAAGATTGAAGATAGTGATGAGAGAGAGAGAGAGAGAAGATGAAGAATAAGGAAAAAGACAGTGATGAGTGAGAGAGAGAACAGAAGGGGGAAGAGAAAGAGCACAACAGCAGAATTTGAGTGAAAAAAAATAATTCGGGCCACTCGAGCCAATGAGGATTCGAGCTACGTAGCGGAGCTGTTTGATATAAGACATACAATTTGAATTTTTAAACTAATGCATTAATCACAAAATAATATCTAAAATCTGGGAGAAGTTTACTCATAGAAAATAAATTAATAATAATAAAAAAGAACTAAGAACATGTATATTAGCCCCATTTGGAATTACATAACAATGATAACACCTTAAAAGAATTAAAATAAGTTATAAATTTGTTTCATACAACTTTTGATATTTTGTGAGAAAATGAACTATGTTAAGTTAAATAAATGATCACATATATTTTTTTGTGTGCAAATATTTAAAATGACATTAAAAATTATAATTAAGACAAATGAATTTTTTATACATATTTAAAGATTTTAAATAAGTTAACAAAGTAAAAAATTATTTTTTAGTTTTTAATTTATTTTGAGTCATATCACCTCTTTATATTTATATATATATATATATATATATAAAAAATAAAAGTGAGCTTTTAACCAACTTTTCAAAAAATCCAAGATAAATTATGAATTTTTAATTTTATCAATTTAAATCATAATATTTTGATTTGGTTTTAATTTAAACCATTCACTTATTTTCATTAAGTAAATCGATAGGCAATGTTTTATCCATTAAATTCAATATAAATATATATAAAATGTTTAAAATATTTTTTTCATTGAATTTAATGGATGAAATCCGTTTTTTCCGTGGATTAAAAGTAAATTGTTTAAATTAAAAATAAATCAAAATATTAAAATTAAAAATAATAAAATTAAAAATTCAGATTTAGTTTGTTATAATAGTCAAATTCTAAGTTTTTTTTTTTTTATTATTATATAATTTCTCCAAATAAATAAATAAAAAGACCTTATCGTTGCAAATTTGGTCACCATTGTTGTACCAAATAAAACTGGTTCTTTCTCTCCTGCTTAGTCCTGATGCCTTCCATTCCATGTCACTCCATCACAGTTCCATAGAGAGAGAGAGAGAGAGAGAGACTGTGTTTGGAGAGAGAGAAAATGGCGGTATTTGGGAACACTGGCGGGGGATTTATCGGCGGCGGCAAGCAAGTACTTCCGGTAGATTACCAAGCGGAGGTCTCGCAACGGCTCGTCGACGCTGCACATTCCGACGACCTCAACTCTGCGCTGGAATGCATTGCAGACCCCTTCGTCGATGTCAACTTCATCGGAACCGTGAGCTTGAAGACTCGAAAAACAGAGATCGTGTTACGCGATGAGTCCGCTAGTGAAGTTCGATTCGAGTTTGAAGAGTTTAGGACTGAGGTCACCGCTCTCTTCCTCGCTGCTCATGCCGGAAATGTGACGCTCCTCAGGAAATTACTGGTATTGTTTTTGTTTAATTTTTTCTCTTTAATGAAGACGAAGCTCATTATGGATATGTAATCTGTCATTTATTATTATTATTATTATTATTATTTTGAATTAGAAGGTATAGAATTCAAATTTTGTGTTTGTTTCTCATTTTGTTCGAAAATTGTCATCGATTGGTATTGGTATTGGTATTGTTTTTGTTTTGTTTTTGATGAATACGAAGCTCGTTATGTAATTTTGACAATATGTGTGTTTATATATATAATCTGTCTCATTTTCTTGCGTTTGTGTGTGGAATTAGAACATCTCTAATTCTTCACCAATTTTTTTCATTTGGTATGTACTATTCCCATATGAAATTTATGATAGGAGGAAATTTAAAACATATATATATATATATATATTGATAAAATTTGAAGAAAAGAAAATCATCTCCAATGCTTCGACTTTTTAAATTTTCATGAAATTCAAATTTGATGAGTTCTTAATTTGATGAAAAATGACTCTTCCTTGATTTGATGAGCATTTAATGAAAATTTTGAGATTTTTTTGAGTATTTTTTTTATTAAATTTAAATTTGATGAAAGAGAGGATGAAGGATTGGAGATGCCCTTACAATGTATAGACTTTGAATTTTGTGTTTTTTCGCATTTTGCTTGAAGATTGTCATCAATTGGCATTTCTTTTTCTTTTTTTTGTATAATTTTTGTTTTTATGAAGACAAAGCTCGTTATGTAGTTTTGACAATATGTGTGTGTGTAATCTATGTTTGTTTAGAAGGTATAGAGTTTGAATTTTGTGTTTGTTTCCCATTTTGTTCAAATATTGTCATCGATTTGATACTCTGAGATGTCCAAATGAGAGCTTTTCTGGCTTTTTTTCCTGTGATTATTTTATCAGTTCTTCAAATTTGTTGTATTTTCATCTCTCTCTCTCTCTCTCTACTATTCAAATTTCTTTATGAATTTTCTCTTTGAGATCCAATTGTGAGTAATCCAGTGAATTATCACTCTGTTTCGCTAGAAGCATACTCTGAAGGAAGACGGTTTTGGCTCTGGAGTCATTTGATAAGCTAAGTTCAAATTCTTTGAGAAAAATCAAAATTAGTTCTTATCTTCACTTTGATTGTGTTTGTGGATTTATTGGTTTATAATCTGAAACTTATTTTTTTCTTTTTTTCTTTTTTCAATCTGAATTTATTTCACAAATTTTTTTTAGGAGCTTAATTAGCCGTTGGTTTTCATGGGTAGTAATTTGAAATTTGAAAAATCAGTTATTGATTGGAAAAATCTATTTACAATTTCAGCCTTGATTTTTCAGTATATGGTCATTAATTGTTAACTGCAACATGAATGCCTTTGTTGAAATTTCAAATTAGGAGTGATTGTTGTCATAATAATAGGGATTCTAATAATACTGGTAATAATTATACTCATAACTATAATAATAGTAAGTATATTTTCCATTATCATTATTATTTTCATTTTCCTTGTGAGATAACTGCACTAAACTTTACATTTGCTTAACGGAATTGACTAGCACCCCCCCCCCCCCCCCCCCAACAAAAAAAAAAATGATTTGACACTTTTTAATATGTTGAATTTTAGCTTCTTTAACTTTAAGTTGGATTTCAAAAATTAGTTCCCAATTTTCTCTCAGCTTGATGTTAAAAGTATGTTATGTTGGGAATTTCCCCTCATAATTAATGTTTTGTCATCATACTGTTCTGTCAATTGGCGATCAGTGTATTAACTTGAAATTATCTTATGAAAAAAAATGCCCATTCCAAACAATTTTTTTTTGAGGTTATACCTTTTTATGATGACAGAGTGTTGGAGCTAATGTGAACCAGAAACTGTTCCGGGGCTATGCGACGACAGCAGCAGTAAGGGAGAGCCATATTGAGATATTGGAGATACTCGTGAATGGTGGGGCAACTCAGCCAGCGTGTGAGGAAGCTCTGTTGGAAGCAAGCTATGTGGGGCAAGGCAGGCCTGCTGAGCTTCTCATGGGCTCCAGCATGATTCGCTCTCATGTAGCTGTTCACGCTCTTGTCACAGCATCATGTAGAGGCTTTGTTGATGTGGTCGACACATTTATCAAGGTACTTCATGTTTTTCTGTAATTGTTATATTTTCTTTCATGCATGTGGTTTGCTGTGACATGACACAACCCTACTGTTGGGTTTTTATTCTTGGTAATCCCGTTTGACAAAACTTTTTTGAGTTGTAATTTTATTCGCATTTTTATTTCAGTGAGGCTATGAGTTTATTAGATGCGAATCCAACCCGAATCGAGCTTTGCGGAGAAGTTTGTGATGTTAATGCTTTCAAGATTGCCACTTCGCTGATTATTACGGGGGTCGAGAAGTTTGTGATGTTAATGCTTTCAAGATTGCCACTTCGCTGATTATTACGGGGCCGAAGAAAAATTCAAAATTGCATATCAGCCGTTGCTCGCTCGAGCCAAGGAGTGCTCGCTCGAGCTAAGACTTTCTCGCTCGAGCCAAGGAATGCTCGCTCGAGCCAAGGATTGCGTCCATACAAAAACCTGAAGAAGTGTATTCCTCGCTCGAGCCAAGGATCCGTCGCTCGAGCCAAGGCACTAGTAGAAATCATGAAAATTACTCTCCTCGCTCGAGCCAGGAAATCTTCGCTCGAGCGAGCCTCAGAATCCGGATTTCTCAAGGAGTTTGTTTTCTTCCCAATCTTGGATTACTTTTGGTTCTCTATAAATACTTGGTTTTCTCCCAAAACTAAGTAATTGATTGAAGTCCTCCAGATCTTCTTTTTGGTTCTTAAATTTATATCTGGGGATATTTTGATTTTTTCTTTGATGTTTTATTGAGTATTCAACTCATGGTTTAAAGAGAGTACATCAAAGATTTGTTTGTTATACACAAAAGAGAGAGTTGTTCTTCAGTTGTGAATTCTGAAGAATTCGAGCCTGAAGCTTTGGTGGAATCCGGAGTGGCTCATCAGAAAGACAATTCCGTGCTGAAGATAGGGTTGGAAGAGGCACATAGAGGTTGGTTCAATTAGGCGTTGTGAATTCGCTAGATAATTGAGAGTATACCTGTGTAATTCCTTTAAATCTTCTTAGTGGATTGTTCTTGTGGCTGTTGCCCGTGGTTTTTTAATCACAATTGGAAGGTGTCCAATTGTGGTTTTTCCACGTAAAATCTTTGTGTCTCTTTCTTTTGATTGTTTGATTGGGATTGTTATATTTTGCTTATTATTGATACATAATCACAAATTAACATCTAGGGTTTCTAGATTTTTCACCTACAAATTGCAATAATGAATGATTTTGGAGCTCATATGATTGAATTGAATAGTTCAATTTTTTTGCAACCATGGATGTAAATTGTGGAAATGATGAACCAAGTTGTTATACGACTGAAATTACTAGAGGTAAGGTTTGTCGAACTGTGTAACCGTGATGTTTGTAAGTAGTGGTGATCAAATGGGTCAGTGTAAGCTGTAAGCTAATCTGCATAGTCAACCCTTAAGCTTAGTAACAAATCAAAGCAAATTGGGTGTCACGTGCCTAAGGAATTGGGAGTTGCTAGCAGTCCTCTGTGGGGTAGATATCCTCTGAAAACTTTTCCTGTTCCATTAGCATAGCTAAATTTGAATAGGATGACTCGGCGTTAGGAAAAGTAAGCGCCCCTTGCCTTAATTGAATTTGCCTTCGCTGCACCTTGAATCAATCCAAAAGCTTATTGATTTGTTTTATCCCATTTCATTTGGGCAAGAGGGAGGCTGTGTGTCACCTGGGCTACGAATTTGTTGGTTGGTTGATTATCGAAATCACCTCTTGAGAAAAAAAAAGGCCCTCAGGTTCCGACCCACATGGTTTTGCAATTGGACGTCATACTGAAGTTCTTTTAAAGTTGAATTTTATTTTGTTATTTTTGGAAATTACACTTTTTTTTTTCTTTTTTTTCTTTAGGAATTCTTTGTATTCTTTCTTTCCTGTTTACTATATTTTATTTCCCCCTTGGTATTATTTGCCAATTGTGGATAGTATGCATAGAGTGTACAAAATAATTGAAATTCTTGACTATTGCTCCAAATAGGTCTGATTTTGAGCAACATATGCCATATTTGTCCAAAAGTTCCAACAATAAAAAATTAGCCTCCTGTTACAATCCAAATTGGCCAATTAATTTTTGTAAGTACTTCATTACCTTTTCGACTTGAGTGCCTACCAATTGGACTTCTATTTCTACTGCACTTGTGAAAATTTAGTCTCACATTGACAAGTAACCCCGTGGACCCCTGAACCATTGTACTAGAACCGATATACTGGGTTACAATATTACCTTTAATAAGCATTGTTCTTCAAATTGATCGATCAAATGACATGTATGCTTTTAAATGTGGTAGTGTGGAGTGGATCCCAATGCAAATGCTCGGGTGCTACTTAGGTCTTCCAAGCCATCTCTACATACCAATGTTGACTGTAATGCACTTGTTGCTGCCATTGTCGGTAGGCAGATCTCTATTGTCAGACTGCTGCTACAGGTAATCATTTTGGATTAATTGTCGCTGTTGTTCATTCATTTAATAGAACTATTCTTAGTTTATCCTAATCACACGACTTTAATCTAACATGTTTACTTTCTGAAAATTAAAATAAGTATGGTGTTAGTATGAACATCAAAGTGAGGCTTGGAGCTTGGTCATGGGACATGGCTACAGGAGAAGAATTTAAGGTAGGAGCAGGGTTAGCTGAGCCTTACTGTGTTACTTGGTGTGCTGTGGAGTACTTTGAAGCTAGTGGTTCTATCTTACGCACACTCCTCCAACACCTCTCCCCTAACCTCCCTCATCTTGGGAGAACCGTCATCCATCATGCCATCTTATGTAACAATGCAAGGGCAATGGATGTTCTTTTGACTTGCAGCGCTGATATAGAATTTCCAGTTCAAACGACAGAGAAAACAGAGTTTCGGGCTATTCATTTGGCTGCGCGACTTGGCTCAGCTAAAGTTCTCCAACACTTAATCATCGGTGGTTGTAATCTTAATTCCAAAACAGAATCTGGTGAGACTGCACTAATGATTTCTGCGAGATATAAGCACGAAGATTGTCTTAAACTTCTGGCATCAGCCGGTGCTGATTTTGGGTTGGTTGATTCAGTGGGTCAATGTGCCTTATCAATTGCTGGATTCACACAGTGGACTCATGTATTCGAACAAGCAGTTCTAGAACTAATTCGAGGTGGGAAATTCACATACTCTAGCAATGCCTCGAGTTTTTCATCTTTATTGTTTGTCACACGAGCCAATGACATTGAATCCTTGAAAAAACTTGTTGAGAAGTCAGAAATTGATCTTGATGAGCAGGATGGAAATGGGTTCTCAGCAGCCATGATTGCTGCAGCATCTGGCCACGTTGAGGCTTTTCGTTTGCTTGTGTATGCTGGTGCTAACTTAAACCTGCACAACAAACATGGTGAGACTGTGATTACCCTTTCAGAATCAAACAAGAACAGTGATGTTTTCGAAAAAGTTATTCTTGAATATGCACTCATCAAGGGAAGCTACAACTCTGCTGGATTTCATGCTCTGAATCGTGCAGCTTGTTGTGGTGATATTGAGTCTGTTCATATGTTAACAAGGGCGGGTTATGATGTTAATGTTGTTGACGTTGATGGGTACACTCCGCTCATGTTAGCAGCGAAGGGAGGTCATGGGAATGTTTGTGAACTTCTAATCTTAAATGGGGCAAAGTGTGACATTGAGAATGCAAGACTCGAGACTGCGCTTGCGCTAGCAAGGAAAAACGGTGTGGGAAATGAAGCGGAACGTGTGATATTGGACGAACTTGCGCGAAAGCTTGTGTTGGACGGGGCATTTGTTAAGAAGCACACAAAGGAAGGGAAAGGATGTCCCCATAGGAAAGTGTTGAAGATGGTAAGGGTTTCTGGGTTTTTGAGTTGGGGGAAATCAAGCAAGAGAAATGTGATATGTAAGGGGGCTGAGGTGGGTCCCAGTTTGACATTTCGGTGGAATCGCCGCGAGAAGTTTGACGGTGGCGAACCAGGAGTGTTTCGGGTGGTTACTACCAAGAACAAAGAGGTACATTTTGTTTGTGATGGTGGGATTGAAATGGCTAAGTTGTGGGTAAGGGGGATTGAGCTTGTGACTAGAGAAGCTATGTTTGGCAAGAAACAAGATGTGTGAATGGTGCATGTTAATTTTGTTATTTAAGCCTTTGTATAGTAAATATTTTGTTAAACAATCCTTTTGTATTTATTTTAATAGCTGAGCTCCTCGACAGGTCGGACCTGGACATTCAGTCCGAATAGCCAACGTTTGCCACTGTCACGACCCCATTCCGCCCCCAGTAGAATGGTGCCATGATGGCCAGTAATCCGAGATTACCGAAGGCCTACTTTCAAAATTCACACACAACAGAGTAAAATATATGGGGCTTACATGTGCGGAAGCAATATATGTAAATCTAATTAGTCCATAAGAGCTGTGCATAAGTCAATGAAATAGCATACATCTTTACATAACTTTACAACTTGAATACAAATATAATGAAGTGCAAAAATACATCCTGACTAAAAGGCTTCTCAAGCCGACATATACAAAGAAAATAACTACAAGCCAAGAGGCATGATCTTCAAGATGTTTGCAAAACATGAATCCAAAAACACATCGGCAAAACACATCTAGGCGTCGCCGCCGTCCTGCTCATCACCTATATATATATAGAGAGGGTGAGCATAGATACTCAGTGAATGGTATAAGTAATAAAGGGTTTACATGAATGATATCCGAGATCTTTTAACAAAACAATACATGGGATGAATCAAGTTATCTATCAAATCTTTCAAAGCTTCAAGGGATGCTTACTAACATCAATATAGTACAAGGGATGACATTCCGGACAAACAAACCTACGCGATAAAACCATCAGTGGCAAGGCAAGACAAGACAAGGGAGATATCTCAAACAATGGTGTCGTTGCATTATAGTCCCCGGACACTAAGGACTTGTGCTACAAATGCTTATAGTCCCCTAGCACGTACGGACTTCCAAACTTTGTGCTACGAATGCTTATAGTCCCCTAGCACGTACGGACTTCCAAACTTTGTGCTACGAATGCTTATAGTCCTCTAGCACGTACGGACTTCCAAACTTTGTGCTACGAATGCTTATAGTCCCCTAGCACGTACGGACTTCCAAGAATGTCATCAAAACAAGATATAATACTTGCTATACAAAATAGGAATAATCATTCATGCTTACAAATACTTTCCAAAACAAAGCAAAAACAAGGCTTTTATCAAAACATCGTAACATAGCTTTATTAAAAATACCACTCACATAGTTCTTCAAACGTCGGGGTCAAGGCAAGTCCAAGCCCTACAAACACATGGCAAGGTCTGTTGAATGCACTTTCAAACAAGTTTCACATGCATACAGATGATCTCGGCATTCTTCAAAAACTAAGTCAAATCAAAATGAAACACCGTTTCTCATCTCGGGAAAACATGCTGGGCACCAACCAGGTCTAGGCTGAGGTTCCACACCTCCTCGCCGAGGTGTGGTCCCAGGGCCACATTCAAGGATATGAAGTCGGGAAAATCTGGGTTTCCCTCTGCTGAAGATCATGAAGAACATGAACATGAAGAACATGAAAAACATGAATGCTCAATCACAACTTGTTATTTCAAAATCTGGGATTTTCATGCTATGAGTTTGAAAACATGGTCCTGGGTACCCATACTTGAAGATCTTATAAAAACAAACACAAAAACATGGAACTTGTTACAAACTTTCGGATCAAACAAGGCTTTTCTTCAAGAACACATGAACACTAACTTCTCTTTCTAAAACCAACTTTAAATCAATGCATGGCATGCAGAACAGATTCGATCATGCAATGCAGCTAGATGATCAATAAGAGCAACAAGAGTAGATCAAGATTCTAACCTCAGAGCACAAATCAAACGGTTTGAACTCTAGGAATCAAGCTTGGGATCTATCTCTCTCTAAAGACTTCTTCTCCTTCTCTTAGAGCTTCTCTCTCCTCAAGAACAAAGTTATGATACAAAATGATACATTTCTAGGTTTGCCGGCTGACTTAACACTCAGCTCAGACACGTGGCAATGGTTGGTTGGTTCAACTCAAAAAGGTGACTGACTGAAAAGACAAGACTATGACAAAGCGTGTTCAACAAGCTAGGTTGCAAGGGTACTCCGGCAAGTAACAATCTCGGCTAATAACAAGGCTTCGGCAAGCAAGGGACAATGACCTCGGCTAGAAAGGACAACACTTGGCCTAGCTGTGCCACACCTCGGCCTAGATGTGCCACACCTCGGTCTAGGTCGTACCAGTCCAGGAGCAAGATCACTTGGGTTCAAGGGTAACATCTCGGCCTAGATAATACACATCTCGGCCTTGGTGATGAACACCTCGGCCTAGATAATGACATCTCGGCCAATATGTCAGGGTGCGAGTGGAGGTCAACCAAAGGAAATCCCAAGATGGTTCTAGGTGTAAGAGTACCAAAGGAGCGACCTAGGCTCAAGATGACCTCGGTTCAAACACACACCAAACAAGGAATATAGCATGCGAGTAACACCTATGCAAGACAAGTCAAGGAATGCAAAATGCAACATATCGGGACAAGATCATGTAATACATGCAAGCATGACTAGAGTGGAGTGGGGGTTGTTACAGCCACGTTGGCACTTTTTCTTGTGAATTAATAGCTTAGATTCTTCATTTATTTATAAACTTATTCATCAATGTTACAAACGAATCGAATAGTAAGTTGGTTAAGTTTTGTTTGAAAATTAATGAACTTTAAAATATATTTAAACTTATTTATATGACGAGTAAATCTTGAATGAGTTTTTTAATGGGATTTTTGGTGAAACCCCCCTTTTGGGCCTTTTTATTAGGGTAAAGGATAACCCAATCAATTTTCTTTCAAAAAGCCCCTGAGTAGGAAATGCCTACCTTAATAAGGACAATTTATAATTTTTTTTTTATCACAATATTGCCCTTCTATATATACGTATCATACATTTGAAATATTTGAAATCTGAGCTGAAGATCTCGCATGAACGAAATCAGGAACGAAATCGATCTCCAAATCTAAAGATCTCGTAGCCAAAGATCTCTCACTTGGTCAATAATAGACGATCTCGCCGCCGACAATCAACACTCTCAATTAAACGAGAGTTTCATTGAGATTTGTAATTGTTGATCGAGTTTTAGAAGTTTTTCTTCTCAATTAGATATGTTGATTTGTTGATTAATTTGTTTTTTTTTTTTTTGGATTTATTTTTGTTGTTTTTGATCTGATTTCATTTGACAGAACCAGAGTAAAATTTTACTCTGGTTCTATTGCTCTGTTTTTTGTTTCAGATAATGAGAGTAAAATTTTACTTTGGTTCTATTGCTCTGTTTTTTGTTTTAGATAATGAGAGTAAAATTTTACTCTGGTTCTATTGCTCTATTTTTTGTTTGAGAGAATTAGAGTAAAATTTTACTTTGGTGTTAGAATGACAATAAAATTTTACTGTCAAGAGGTGGTCATTGCCAAGCACTTCAACCGCCACAAACACTGCCTCCGTTTTTTTACTTTTGTGCAGAGTAACATTTTACTTTTAGATTCAGAGTCTAACATTTTAGTCGTTTTTCAGAGTAAAATTTTATTTTTATACAGAGTAAAATTTTACTTTTGTGCAGAGTCACATTTTACTAGTTTTTCAGAGTAAAATTTTACTTTTATACAGAGTAAAATTTTACTTTTAGTTTCAGAGTGTAATATTTTACTCTTATTCAGAGTAAAATTTTACTTTTATACAGAGTAAAATTTTACTTTTAATTTCAGAGTGTAATATTTTACTCTTATTCAGAGTAAAATTTTATTTTTATACAGAGTAAAATTTTACTTTTAAATTCAGGGTGTAACATTTTACTCTTAGATTCAGAGTGTAACATTTTATTCTTATTTCAGAGTAAAATTTTACTTTTATGCAAAGTAAAATTTTATTTTTACATTCATGTCTCAAGTTGTGTTGGTGACACACTGTATGAGTTGTCAATCTTTGGCAAACCTAATAGTAAAAATTAACTCTAAAATATAGTAGAATGTTACACTAAACCACAGTAAAATTTTATCAACACAAATTGACTTTTGGACTTGTGGTGTCAGTAAAATTTTACTTTGATAGTGACAGTAAAATTTTACTTTGATTGATAGTAAATTTTTACTGTTAATTGTTTCATATTTCCCCACTTATATGGAAGGACATTTCAGTCAATTCATGACATTTTTTTAATTAAGGGGCTTTTGGTGTCATTGTTTAATTCCGTGGGCTTCACACAAAATAGGCCCAATGGGAGGGGCTTTTCACCAAAATTCCCTTTAATTATCGGATTGACTTAATTTTTTTTCATTGATGATACACATAAATGACTTTACAAAAAGAATGGTTTGAGTTAGCAAAATAGACCAGTGATAGGCTACAGGAACCCCTCAAATTATCTCAAATTCAAATTTAAACTTGAGAAAAATCCAACTTTTATATAAATGGATAATTATGATGTATTTGTGATTTTACCACTGTGTTGCATTGCATGAAATACCTTTCAGACAACATAAAAAAAAAATTTAATTATAAAAAAAGAAAAGCCAGAAAACAAGAAGTTATATTACAGTAAGGTTCGTTTAGAATTTTTTTTTACTATTTTATAAAAAAGCATAAAAAATTAGAAATTTTTATATTAACTTGTAGATTAAAAATCTACTTCCCAAACAAGGCTAAGCGGCGTGCGTTGGCGTGTAAAGTTTATTTATTCACCAGACTGGCATAAACTAAGGCATGTACATGAATCATGATGCTAAAATTTCAGCTTTTTGCGATGGTAAAATACCGTCGCTAATACTCTTAATGCCGTCGCAAAAAACTTTTTGCGACGGTAAATGACTTTTTGCGACGGCAAGAGGGGGGTTGCAACTGGGGGCGTTGCAAAAGAGTTTTTGCGACGGCACTTTACAGTCGCTAATAACGTTTGAAATTTCTTGACTTTTTGCGACGGCACTATTTTATCGTCGCTAAAAATGTTATTTGAGACGGCAAAAAATACCGTCACTAATAGTCTTTTTTTGCAACGGCACACTGTTTTTGCGACGGTGTGGTGCCGTCGCAAAAAGTATCAAAAATATGAAAATTTCTATTTTTTGCGACAGTGTACTACCGTCGCAAAAAGTATTTAAAAAATAATAAAATTTCTATTTAAATAATAAAATTTCTATTTTTTGCGACAGTTTAATGTCGTCGCAAAAAGTAAAACCTGCAACAAAATCAATAAAAATATTAAAATTTTCTATTTTTTGCGACGATGTAATGCCGTCGCAAAAAAGAAAAAAACATCCTGCGATAAAATTATTAAAAATATTAAAATTTCTCCATAATAATTGCATAATAATATAAAACATTCTATATAAAAATAACAATTTCTCCATAATAAATATTCTTCCATTCATAATTACACATTAACAAAATTATCACACTACATAATGTTCCATAATACATATATAATGTTTAAATACATGATTTTGTTCATAATTCAAAATAACATAAACCAAAATTAAATGTTTTTCTCATAATTCTTCGTAGATAACAAAAACAAAAGTTAGCCACGTTCTTCACAGGCATGCATTCCACAAGCACTCTCCTACATGGGAAATATCTAAAAAATAAAAAATAAAAATAATTAATGACAATATAATTATGTGTTAATATTTGACTGAAATTATTGTGTAAAAAATTTATGACACTTGCTACACTACCAAACAATACAGGCATTAAAAAAAATTCAAGATCATAATAAACAAAATAATAATTTGTAAATAAAATTTTCAATCAATAGACATTTACAAGACAAAAATATCAAAAAAGATTTTATAAAATATTTTACAAAAACAAAAACAAAAAAAAAACAAAAACAAAAAAAGATCAAAATATAATAAAAAATATGATATAAGCACTTTTTCCACATTGATCACTGTTACATTGAGTCGTGATTAACATCAATTATATCCATAACCGAAGATCATTTTGATTGCAATCAAAACCACCATAATGAATCGTAATGCACATCACTTTGAAACATAATTAAACATCATAATAGGATGTAACTATTTATTATTTATAACTAACATTAATTTACGCTAAAACTTAAATATGGTATATATAATGTGTATTATAACATGACTTTAGCTAAAGGCTTCAAATAAATTGAAACTTAGTGTGGGAAAATGTTAGGACTTGAGGGGGACATTTACAAACAAATATAGTATATAAATTAATATTTTTGAAATAGATGCAGGGGCCATGGGGTCCCCCATGGCCACCCCCTGCATCTGCCATGCCTTTGTATCTAATATTAAGAAAATTGAATGAGAAATCCATTTTTGTATAATCAGAGGCTCAATAAGCACTTACGAAAGAAATGTCAAATTAAACATCCCTCTAAGACATCAAAAGAGCCCCGAAAAAAACATTTAAAAAAAATGCATAAGCAATAATTAGAGTAGGCAGGGAAAAAAGACTTTGAAATTGCAATAAAGCACCAATGCATAAGTTCAAATTACATGATCTAGCTTATACATGAACTGCATATAGAGTACAAGTGAAAAATAATGGAATGTTATTTGTCTCCACAAACAAGGCATGAAGTTCATGGGTGATATACAATGTTGAGGAAAAGGAAAGTAAAACAATTGGTCCTTCAACCAATGGGAATAAATAAAAATGTAAAATTGATTCCAGAATAAAAATATACAATGTTACAGTACAGAAAGCAAATGAGCATATGCAATGCGACCTCCTAGAACTATCTTGCTAATATAACATAATTTTTCAACAGTCCATGGCCAGATCTCAAATATTCTAGGATCACGGGTAAGGGACTAATAATCAATACGAAGAAGTTAGTGGAGCTTTAGATGCCAAATCTATGACAATGGTGTCATCATGTACAGATTATCATACAAATAAATGCCACTAATAATAAGAACTCTCAGATGTTCTCAATCAATATCTTAAACAACATTTACTCTACAAAACAAATAATAGCTCTCAATCAATATCATATGCAACATTTTCTTTACAAAACAAACAACAAATTTACATCCAACTAATTAGATGTGAAAAGGATGCAGTGAAATTTATGATAGATGGAAGTGAAAATATCAAAATTAATAAATTTTAAAATATCAAATCTCCTTAGCTTCATCCCTCTACTAAAAATAAATTTCAAATTTGCATAATGCATCAGTGCATGACACAGTATAGTAACAACAATAGCTGCAATGACAATAGCATTTATAATTATGAAAGCGACAGGAAAAACAGTACAAAGCTGAACCACATCCACACCTCTACATCACAATTCTTCTCCTTTGGACAAGGCTTCACCATCAAAAATCTCTGCAACAAGAGAGCCGTTAGAAACCATCAAGGGTAAAGAGATTTTAAAAACTAAAATTAAAACTTCTTAGAAGAAGAAGAAAGAAAATTCTAAAAGCTACAAGCCCGAGTAATGCCTTATATTTCATTAAAGGAACTACGGTCACTATTATGGGAGAAGAAAACAATGTACTGTGTGTAAAACCAAAAGATATAGCAATTAAGAAAAAAAACAGTGCAGAGTAACCATTTGAGAGATGATATGGATTCATGGCATACCTGACGGAAAGGCTTAACTACTTTTCCTACTCATTGAATGGATATTTATGATATATGGTGACGACTTTAAAACCGTAGAGACTTCGCATCAATTGGTGAGTCTTACCTCAGAGTTCCTTTAGAGCCCTTATTTTCGAACTCTCAAACATTTTTGTCTAAAAACCAAGGTCAAGGATCAGGCAAGAAAAAAAATTAGAGTCAACCAACATATAAATTACTAATATTATTCATTATATTGCTGTAGTTTTTTATTTTATTTTATATTATTTTTTTTTTTACCCCTGATACATGGGAAAGAAATATTGCTTAGTTTATACAACACAAAGAAAGCTCTTTGTGGTCCACAACTTTGTAGATGGTAAATACAACTTACAAGCATATATTTCAACAAAAAAACAAAAAACAAAAAAGAAAAAAGGATAAAAAAAATTTAGGCTAACATATTTCAATCAATTCCTTTGGTTCACAAACATTAACTTCAAGTTTCCTTTCCTTGGCAAAGCTGATATGTTCATTCAATTTGGTGGAATCATATCACCAACAGCACATTCAACTAATACTTGCATTGACAACCATATATTATCTCAACAAGTTTTGCATTTTCAGGCACTCTCTTTGGCCTCCACATGGCATTGTTTTGTTTAAACTATACACTCAACTCTAGTGAATCTAAGGCTGCTCCTATAAACGAATATTAACATAACCCGTTTTGGATTTTTTTCTACCAAAGCAGGGATGAAGAAAAGGAAAAAGAGAAAACATTTCATTATACAGTTGCAATGCAAAAAGAGAAAAGGTTTATTTTCCCAACTTGAAAATCAATATGTGATGCTATTATCAAACAAAGAAACATAAAATCAAAATCACAAGCTAATCAACTGAGGAAATTCAAAACAAAGGCCTAATTTTTTTTAAGAACATCGAAGCAAACATTTTAATTTTTTTTTGAAAAAAAAAAACTAAAATCAAACTTCATTGAATAGATCCTCTCTAAAACATGAAATCAATCAACCAAAATATTGTCTAGAGCATACTGTAATCAGGTCGAACAGATAAATCAAAGGAAGAAACTATCGGGCGCTGCTGAATTCAGACAATGAGGCTTGAGGAAGAAGAGGCCGACGCTGCTGCTGCTCCGACGCTGCTCCTCCGACAACGCTGCTCCTCCTCCGACGACGACGCTGCTCCTCCGCCGCTCGCCGTCGATCGAGAGAGAGAGAGAGAGAGAGAGAGAGGAGGGGTAAGAAGAGATTAGGGATTTTTGGGTTTGAGATTGGGGATTTTGGGGGGGTAGGGATTTTTGGTTTGAGATTGGGGATTTATGGGTTTGACATTGGGGATTTTTTTGGGGGGTGCGGGGGGGAAGCGGGGTGGTGGGATTTTTGGGTTTGAGATTGGGGATTTTGGGGGACGGGGTAGGGATTTTTGGGTTTGGGGTTTGAGATTGGAGATTTGGGGGGGCGGGAATGGCCAAAAAAAGGGGCAGGAATAAAAAATAAGAAAATATTTTTTTTTTTAGTCACAAATGAATTTAAATAACAAAATAATGCTGTTTAAATTTTTTATTTTTTTATTTTGGTGAAGGGAGTTGTCGTCGTCAAAAATTTTTATTTTTTGTTAAAATATATATATTTTTGTAGTTAATGAATTTTTTTTTTTTTAGTTACTAAGATTGAAAATTTATTTGTTTCATTTTTATTTTAATGAAAAAAATATTATTATTTTTTATTTGGTAGAAGTAGTGGTAATATTTTAATGAAAAATATTTTCCACTAAAATAAAAGTTAATTTTCTGTAGTCAATGAAAAATATTTTTCTACGGCTTATTTTTTTTGGTTGCTAAAAATCACGATCTAATTTTTTGTGGTAGAGGAAATGGAGCGGCAATAGTGATGAAGGTGGTGGATAAGAAATGATGGTTGTGGTGATGGTGATGGTGATGGTGATGGCGAAAGAGATTAGTGGTGAAGTTGTGGTAATGGTAGTGTAAATAGAGTGGCAGGGGTGAAGGAGAGGTAATGATAATAGTAGTGGCAGTAGTGATAGTGGTGGTAGTGGAGTGGTGGCGATAGTAGTAGTAATGGTAGTCGTAGAGGTGAAGTGGCGACAGTGGAAGTAGTGGTGGTGGTGGAATGGTGTTTGCAGTAGTGGTAAAGGTGGTAGAAGAGATGGGTGGTGAGAAAGAGAAATGAGTGAGAGACAGATAGAGGAGAGAGATGAGAGAGACAGAGTGATGAGCGAGAGAGAGACAAAGTGGTCGCTAAAAGTGCATTTTCTTGTAGTGAATCGATAAATCGAGAGGGAGCTCAGTAAATAGAAAAGACGGGAGTGAAAAAGTGAGCAACGCAAACACAGTAGGAGAGAGAGAGAGAGAGAGAGAGAGAGAAAAAGAAAGAGATAGAGAGTGAGAGACAGAAAATAAACATAGAGAGAATAGAGATGGACGAGAGAGACAGAGAGAGATAGAGAGAAGAGAGATGAGCGAGAGAGACATAAAGAGAAGAGAGATTAATGAGAGAGACAGAGAGAAAGATAGAGAGAAGAGCGATGAGCGCGAGAGATAAAGAGAAGAGAGATGAGCGAAAGAGACAGAGAGAGAAAAGAAATGAGAAAAGAGATGAGAGAAGAGATAGATGAATGAGAGACACAGAGAGAGAGAGACAGATAGACAGACAGACAGAGATTGAAGAGTGATGAGTGAGAGAAAGAGAAAAAGAAGAGAGAAATGAAGATGAAAAAATGGATGAAAAGATATAGACAAAGAGAGAGAGAGAGAGAGAGAGAGAGTGGGAGAGAGAGAGAAAGAGCGAAAAGAGATAAACGAGAGAGAGACTGAGAGAGATGAACGAGAAAGCGACAGAGATAAAGAGAAGAAAGATGGACGAGACAGACAGACAGACAGAGAAGAGTGATGAGTGAGAGAGAGAAAGAGAAGAGAGACAGAGACATAGAGAGAAAGAAAGAGACAGACAGACAAGAAGAGTGATGAGTGAGA
>JAPPVO010002997.1:0-25483 GCA_030407325.1 Camellia japonica
TCTGTCTGGTAGAGTCACTGCCGAGTCTGTGTATCCATCCTCGATGTTTGGGATTGAGTTCGCACCTTGTGCCCGCTTGCAAAGCTTTTCTAGCTTGTTGACCTTCAGTGCAGTGGGGTCAATGTCGAATTCAAATGGCGCCTCTGCTTGGTACAGTGGTGTCTTGGAGGCCTGAGATGGGATCGGATCTACCAGAATGCCCAGATTCTCTTGGACATTGATAGTGACTCCGGGTGCTGGAACACCCACTGGAGGTGTATGGGAAGCAGAAGCCGTTGCTTGCGGTGGTTGTTGTTGCTGCAGCCTATTTATCACCTCTGCTTTATGGGCTGTAACCTCAGCTTGGCGGGCAGCATCTAGCTGTATGGTCTTAATGGTTTGCTGGAGATGACGAAGCATGTCTTCCATGCTAACCGAGAGATATTGAGCCATCTAAAATGGCGAATACTCTCTTACTGGAATGGAAGTAGAAGACTGAGCCTGACTGGGCGCAGGTGGAGTAAAATGTGACTACTGGACTGGTGAATTATGTCTAACCCTCTCTCGTCTCGTAATTGGTGGGAGTGAAACAAACACTAGTTGTCCCCTAACAAGATCTCCTGATTGGTAAAGCCTCTTTACACGGGTCCAGAGTGCTTGGGGAGTAACAGAATCATCCGAAGTAATTGTGATAAACTACCTGGCAAAAAGAAATAAAGCAAAAGAAAGCAAAAATCAAAAACCGCACTGCACCTCAACTCAGATGTGAACAAGACACAGTTTTAATAAAAAACTGCAACATTGTACTCAACACTGATCTCTGCCCCCAAATCTGATACCCAAACTTGCAACTGATACATACGTTCCTATAGAGTTTACTCTAAAAGCACATAACAGTTAAGTGAGAGCCAAAACACCCCTATGATGAGGTAGGGTTACCCAGTCCTAGTTTCGTCAGGAGCTAGGGTTTCACTATGCACAACAAGTAGTTTCACACAATCCTGCATTCAAGTAAGCAACCTGTCCCAGTTTGGAACAATCTCTATGATTTTCGATATGCAACTAGGCTAATTGGTCAAAAAAAGGGGGTACCTTAGCAAGACTATATACCTCTCACACCTAACACTGAGAAGTGAAAGGAGGATCAAATGGTACAGTGATAGTCCAGATTTAAGGGTTATGTTCCCATCGTGACAGAGCCCGCAACCGGTCAGCCTTTTGGCAAGCTTTTCCAAGTAAACCTCCAGCAAACCGTTCAGGAATAACAGATAGCAAACATAGTGACTTACCCGCACCAATGAAAATGCAAATGCAAAGAAACACATAAGTGTAGCTAAAGCAGTCTAAAATAAAGGCAAAAACATGCTAGAATATTGCTACAAAAAACTAGAAAAACATGCTAACATATAGAATTAACTAAGCTAGCAAACAAGACACAAAGAGGAGAGGCTAACCCCTCCAATTTTGGACTTCAAAACATGTTTTTTACCACTAAAAATACTTTGAAATTTAGTGGTTAAAGGCCCAAAAAAAATATGGTTTGAAAATGGGAAACAAATGTGCAAAAACCTTAGAAGCAAATAATAAAGAAAGGTGAGACACCCCCCTAACCTTAAATAGCTTGAAACACCAATTTCAGCCTATTAAAACAGAGATTTTTACAGCTCAAAATGGCCCCAAAACAGTGGGAAAAGATAGAGAAACAAGTGTACTAAAACAAGTTTGAAAAACAAGTGTTATACCTTTTGAAGCCAAGCACAACTTTAGGCACCAATACAAGTCAAAACCACCTTCAAGAGCTCCAACAAGACCTTAAGGGACCTCAGCTCAAAGGTGATCAATTTTGGTTAACGATGTGTATGCAAAAGAGTGATATAACTAGACAAGTATACACAAAATTGCAAGAGAGAGAGAGAAATCTAGAGAGAGAGAGAGAGAGAGAAAATTTTTGAGTTTGAAATCTTCTAACCCTAAAACATGAGAGAGGGGGTCCCTCTATATAGAAAACATGAATTCTATACAAGGAGATCCAGCTTTCCACGTGTGGACACATGCAAGCATCTGTGAAAACGGCTGGCACGGCTGGCATAAAATATCTGCAGAAAACACTGGTGGTTGGCCAACCATCAGTGATGGCCGGCAAGGCATCATTGATGACCGGAAAGGCACATCAATGGCCGGCAGACAAGAAGTGCTAGCCAGCAGCCTCCATAGATAGCCGGCAGGCCACCAGAGACTGTAGGAGGGAAAGACCAAGGCATGGTCCAAAAATGAAACAAAATGGATGTAGGGGATGCAGGGTTTGAAAAGCTCAAAGCTGTGGTGTTCCATTGAGGACTTCGAGCGCTCGGCAAGCAAACAGACTTATCACCGGATGTACCTGCAAGAACATTCAAGTCTTAAAGGGCCGTAAAAAATGGGGTGTCTACAGTCTTGATGAAGTAGATTCTAGCAGAAAGAGGAAAAAGAAAGGTAGTACAAGTGGAAAGTCCAAGAAGATCTCAAGTGGAGCATCGGTGCTTGCAGATAGTTTCAACCATCTGTCTCAGGCGGTTCAGTCACAGAAGCACCTCACAGTGAGGCACGGAACTGGTGCATCGCAGAAATATGGCATTGAGGCATGTATGCAAAGGATTATGGCTATCTCGGACTTCATCAGTACCCCACTATTCCATTTCGCCTGCATTGTGTTAGAGAACGTAGATTACCAGGAAATACTGATGTGCATACCAAATGATGAGAATATAGTCGGGTGGCTTGCGGCATTGTAGGCTTCAAAAGGGCTGTGACTATTTGGTTGTGGTGCGTTAGGCCAAAATGGGATCGGAAATGGTTTGTTGTAGTGTGGTTTTGGTGGACAAGTTCTGTTGGTATCTTTTTTTTTTTTTTTTGGCACTTCGCTTTAGTTACTGTTGGTTTACTTTTGTGGCATCGTTCAATAGATGCGAACGCTACCTACCATTGTGTTATGCAATATAGAATCATGGGTTACCCTTTACTTTTTCAATTGTGTTTGTTTTATGGTTGAACGTAATGTAATGGATTAGTGTCAATATTCAGTATACTCATGTGGATGGTTGTTAATTTTTTTTTTTTTTTTTTGAGTAAAAATAGTTTTCAAATATGCTCAGTTTACAAGTGGACAATTGATGTGTGTGTTATGTGCCTTGTAGGATTCGTCAATTGCCAAATGCGGAACGGTCAATGTAGCAACCATCGAAATTATGATGATGTCATAGTCGAACTCGCTGAAGAACAGGAAGACATAGAAAAAAACATAATCGGTGACGTTGCGCAGCATGCAATGGCATATTACCTGAAGTACATGGAAAAGATCCCATGTCGAACTTCTATTTTGACCGGTCGTGCGTGGATTTAAGAATTATTTGATGGGCACTTAAGCAGGTGTGAACAAAATTTGCATATGCCACTGGATGTGTTTCAAGCGTTGTGTGACACATTACGTGATGATTTTGGTTTACAGGTACCTAAAAGACTAGGGGTGAGCATGGTCCGAATTGAACCGGATTGGGGTAAAACTAGGACCAATCCGTTATGTACGGTCCTTGAAAAATTGGAACCAATCCAATCCGTTTAAATCGTGAAACCAATCTAAACCAATCTATTTAAACACGGATTGGATCGGTTTAGGACTACAAATTTACATAATTAAATAACAAAAAATATATATAACACTTTAATTTCATAAAAATATAAATATAGCACCATATTAGTTTCACAATAGCAACATGTCTTTTCATAATAGCGACATATTGTTCTAAAATTTAAACAACCATAAGAAAACTAGTTCCGCCATAAGTATTTAGACCATTACAAATTAACACTAAAAACTATCAAACAAAAGTAATAAAAGAAGATACTATGCGAGTTTAGGTTTGGATTTAAGTTTTATATTAAATAAAAGAAGATACTATGCAGGAGAGTGTATAATAAAAATATAAACTATTTGTATACGGTCCGGATCGGTTCCAATTTGGAACCGTGGGGTTCAATCCAGAACCAATTCGTAAACTACGGATTTTCAATTTTTCAATCCGGAACTGAACCATGGATTCAAAAAACCAATCCAAACCTACTGGATTGAACTAGATTGGATAGGATTACGGATTTCACAGATTCCTTGCTCAGCTCTATAAAAGACCGCATGGATTACATGTTGAAGAAAGTGTTGCGATGTTCATCCATACGTTGCACGGCTGCACTAACCGAAAAATTCAGGAACGGTTCCAACACTTAGGAGAAACTATGTCGCAACATTTCCATGCAGTGTTGGAAGCAATGAAGTTGTTCACAGAAGAGCATTGTAAGCCCACTAGAGATCAAAATAATAGGCTTCCATATTTGCGATCCAGAGGCAAATACGTGCCATTCAAGGTTAGCATTTCAGTTGCCATTTCATTTATGTGCTGTATGTGAACCTCATGTGTTATGCAGCATTGTATTGGAGCGTTGGACGGTACACACATAGAAGTCGTGTTGCCTGCCCATGATGCCGACACATGTTACGGTCGCAAAGGGTATCCAACCCAAAACATACTAGCAGTATGCGACTTCGACATGTGCTTCATTTTCAATCTTGTGGTTGGGAATGAAGCGTGCATGACAGTCGCATATTCAAGGAAATAATTGAGAATGAACATGCACTGTTCCCGCAACCCCAGAAAGATAAGACATTTGACATTAAGTACTAGTTAATAACTTGGTTGTATGTACGTTAACCTGATTGAGCAAATATAGGTAAATATTACCTTGTAAATGCCGAACATCCAAACAAGAAGGGGTATTTGGCACCATTCTAAGGGTCCCAGTATCACCAAGCACAGTTCCGGGATCATGGACGACCCGACAACCCAAGAGAATTATAAAACGAGGCGCACGCATCTTTGAGGAGCGTGGTGGAGAGGACTTTTGGAGTGTGGAAATCACGCTGGAAGTTCCTCAAAGATATGTCAGACTCTGATTTGCGTTGGTGAAGGTGCCATATGGCGTTACACAATTTCATCCGTAGACACGAGATAGCTAGTAACACCGACAACAAACATATCAAATGTTCGTCAGTTCCAGATGACATGCCCACCACGGAAGGAGGGGAAAATATGGATGACGGCCTCATGGTTGGGGATATGGATGTGGATATGGCCAGAGTTCGCGTTCACATCCGCAACCATTTGTTTCACATACGGAATTAAGGATTATTGTGAAATGCTTGTTCTGTATATAGAAGTTGTTGTATGGTGTCATAGTTTCACGCACATACGATGCCTTTTATTTATGGATGCACGGTCGTTGCAAAAACTGGAACAAATCATAACGGACTTAATTATGGAAACCAAAATTGGTAGATTGTCTTATGTTATTATAATTTGTAATTTGTATTTTAATTTTTAATTCATGTACGGACAATGGAAATGTGTTGCAAATTTATATATATTTTTAAGTACTACATTTTATCATTTACTATTGTAGATTGCCTTTGTAATTTTTTTTAAAATTAACTGTTAGTAGAAGTGAAGGTCAAACTTGGTAGCTACAGTTATCTTTTTCTGTAAAGTTTTATTTGACAATTATACCTAAATTGACTAAATTATCTCAAATTCACCATTTCTCCTTTCTTTTTTTCTTCTTTAAATATCAATTGTAATAATTATATTTTTTGTATTAGTAATGAATTTGAAAGAAAGGTAAAATATAAAATTTATATTATTTATTTCTTTAATTTTTCAAATGAGACTAATATTTAAAATAATAAAAATTCGAATAACAAAATTAATATTTTGATATAGAAGAAGGAACAAGTTTTAGGTATTTATTTCTATAGTAAGATTTATTGGTATTAATATTTGTTTATTTATTAATTAATATACAAATTTTATTATAAATATGTGCATTGATAACATCACATTTTTATTAATTTATTAGAAACAAAATTTGAACCCAACTGTAATACACATGACCCGGTGGTGCAATAAAGTCAAGCCACGTGGAGAGCTGCCCCTTTTTTAATGAATTGTTGTAAGGATAGTTTGGCCAATTTATATTCGAATAATGTTTGGTGGCCCTAAAACTGTGGCTCAAATTGGCTCAAATTTCCTGTTTTGGTAACTTTATTTTTTTTTTTTTTGTTTTTCTTACCTGATAAGGAAATTTGAGCCAATTTGAGCCACCAAATTCGGGCTCCCTACCATTGCCCTTTATATTCTATCATCAATTGAAAGATATTTTTTCATATAACAATTCAAATAAAAATTTATCACATTTTTTTAAATATAAAAATTAAAATAATCTATTAAAATAATTAAAAAATTAAAAAACTTAAAAAGTAATCACCTTCCAAACACTTAAAAATCAAATAGCAACGAGAAATCTGATCAACAAAGGTTAGTCTTGATTAGAATCTTGATTAAAGACCCTACACAATTTTGACAGAGAACATATTAATTAAGGGATTGTTTGGAATAATTTAAAAAAAATAATTTTTAACTTTTTTATAAAATAAAAATATATAAAATAATAGAGAGATAATATAACTCAAATAAATACATTTATTTAAATAAATATACTTATTTAAGAAATGTCAAACGAGTCAGAGACTCCGTTTGGGAAGTGGGTTGACTTTTTAGCTTTTTAGCTATTTTAACATGGGCTAAAAAGCTTGGTTTGGGAAGGATTTTTTTGCTTTTTTGACTTTTTTTGTGAGAAAAGAGTGTAATAATTATGGGTTAGATATGATGTTTTATTTGTTGTGACTAAAATAGCCTATTTTATCTTTTGTGACTATTTTAGTCACAAACTAACTTGCCAAACAAAGCGAGATTGGTGGGGCTTCTTTCTTAATTAGCTGGACCTTTTAATCATGCATGTAGGGGTGAGCAGCGGATATACCGATCCGCCAAAACCGACCGGACCGAACCGATCCGCCACATTTTGGACAGATGGGTTATGACGAGCGGACGGTTGCGGATTGATTTTCTCCAATCCACCAATTTGGCGGACGGATGGCGGATTTGAGATTCCTTTGGCCGCAACTGAACCGCCAAACCGCGAACACCCCTAATAATTTATAAGACTTTATGTTTTCAATTTGTTTAAATATTTGTTTGTGTTTCAATTGAAAAAGAGATTAAATATTCAGTTGAAAAAAAGTTTTCAACTTGAATATATTTTTTGAATTGAAAAAAATAAACGTATTGTTTATCTATATTTTTTGGTTTTTAAATTTAACTCTAAAAATAATAAATAGAAAATATGATATATGCTGGTTGGTTTTTATTTTCAAAAACATATATAGATGTAACAATACAGAGACATACAATCTCTACTACTGCCCTGTTCATAGTTTTGATGGTTTGAATTGTTATTATATGTTAAGAATCACAGATTGTAATACTTTATGTGGATGAATCATGCTGTTATTGTAATATATGGATGAGCCATGCAGTGATTGTGATATTCTAAAGTTTCAAACTTTCTTTTTTTGGATGAGACATACAGTGATTGTAATAGTTTTTTAAGTCGTTGACTGTAGTTTTTTTTTTTTTTTTTTTTTTTTTTTTTTTTGAGGAAGTGGACAAGTTGAATTATGTTGAAAATTTATAAAATCTTAAACCGTCAAACCAATTCGCATCCATCCGCCAAACTGCCAATCCGCTCAATCCACATCTGCCGGATTGGCGGACGGATGCGGATTGATTTTCTCCAATCCGCTAATCTGGCAGACGGATGGCGAATTGGAGATTCCGTAGCCGCAACCGACCCGCGCCCACCCCTACATGCAGGTAGTTCATTTGAAGTTGTTACTTTTTCTAATCAAAACAATAAATGATGAAGCTAATCCCAAAGGGTTTAAGCGAGATTGGTGGGGCTTCTTTCTTAATCAGCTGGACTTTTTAGCGTCCGGATCCTCTAGAGTGACTCTCTAGAGTGATCCTCTAGAGTGGATGATCGACGGTGGATGATGCCTATACAAAACGACGTCGTTTGGTACCCAAAAAAAAAATTCTGAATTTGCAGATCGAGAGAGGATGAGGAAGAAGAAGCCATTGATGGGTCCCTTGCGGCTTCGTCTTCTTCGTTGAAAGTTCCCAGCCAAACTCGCTGGTGCTTCTGGCTTCGCAAGAACTCAAACAAAGAAGAGAGATTAACAACAAACTCAAACCAAAGCCAAAATAGAGAGCTTATATATATTATAATAATATATATATATATAACACAGATTCTCTCTTTTCCTCTCCTGCCTCTCTTTCTATTCCTCTGTTCTCTTCTTTTCTCTGTTTCCACCTTCATACATTTCCTTCTTTTTCCTTAGATTACAGAAGCAGAGAGCTTTGGTCTCTCCACATATTTTTTTTTTTGCCGAAGCAACAAATCATATGGCATTTTCGTGAGATTTTTGTATATAAACCTGCACATTCTTAGGGCAATGCGTTGTTTTTCTCTGATTTACAGCTTTTGAACCCAACTGGGTTCTTCTGAATCATCTCGTGCGTCTCTGCAACATAGTGACTGACATTTCTTTGATTTGCAGAAATTTTGAGAGATTGTTTTGAGGAAATGGGTGAATGGGTGAATAGATTTGAAAATGGGTGAATAGGAAATGGGTTTAAGATTTGCAGAGATTTTGAGAGATGGGGCAGCGTTGGGCGGATCCTCCTCTCGATTTGCAGAGATTTCTTCTTCCTCAGCTCTCTCCTCCTCCTCTCTTCTTTCGATCTGCAGTGCAAACTGTAAATTTTTTTTTTTTTTTGGTTTTGGCTCACCAAGCGACTGTTGTGTTGTTGCTCATGATGATGATGATGAGCCACTCGGATTCATATAATTTCTCTCTAGGAATTCTTTCCAGATCTCAGTTTTTCAACTTGAAATTAGGGGGTGTGGTGTGGGTTTGGAGCTTTGATCCTGTGTTCATCAATGGAGATACTCTAATTCCAAGTTGATCCTGCGTTCCTCCTCTCGATTTGCAGAGATTTCTTCTTCCTCAGCTCTCTCCTCCTCCTCTCTCCTTTCGATCTGCAGTGCAAACTGTAAATTTTTTTTTTTTTTTGGTTTTGGCTCACCAAAACAATCTCAGCCATTAATTTTATTAATGGGACACGCGTCGCTCCTTAATCATCCACTCTAGAGGATCACTCTAGAGAGTCACTCTAGAGGATCCGGACGCGACTTTTTAATCATGCAGGTAGTTCATTTGAAGTTGTTACTTCTTCTAATCAACAACAATAAATGATGAAGCTAATCCCAAAGGGTTTTGCTGGCAGGACGAGTGACTAAAAGACTTATCACTTGAGAGGCTGGAAGGTTAAGGGTTGGTTTGGAATGTTTTAAAAAAGTGTATTTTTTTATTTATTAGTTTATATGGATTAGGTTTGGGTTGGGTTTGATGTGATGTGATTTAAATAAGATGATGTGACTTAAATAGGATAGTGACTTTTTAACTTTTTGTATTATTTAATTTATGCTAAACCAACCCTAAATCTCACAAAAGTCCAGCATTTCAACTCTTAGGACCATTAAAATTTTGTCTGGCCGTTAATTTTAGGTCCCGAGTATGTGTAAGTTGGCCTGATACTTGGTTATAATAAAGTGTTAATTACTTAAAGAGTTAGGCTAAGAATTTTAAATAAATTACTAAATTTTCTATCAAATCTCTCATATAGGTGTGGGACTACACACACGTGATCTATGTGAGAGGTTTGGCATAAAATTTGATAATTTATTTAGAGTCTATAGCATTTTCCTTACCTAAAAGTCTTATTGGTAAGGTTCATGTTCTATTAAGTGCTCCTTTTTTTTTTTTTTTTTTTTTTTTTAAACCCATAAAGTCTTATCTTCAAAATATTTATATACAGAATTGTTTTACTCTTATAAAAAGGGAAAATGAATTGAGAAACGTCAATTTATTGGATGTTAATAAAAAATTATTAGGTGTTACAAATGCACCACATGACAGTGTTATCCATCAATCACCAAGGATTACCTTCTGTCCTAATACAAAATTGTGGATTCTACCCTTTTCACCAATCACAAATATTTTGATAATCACTTATCATGCTTCATAAGCATAGGTGTTTTCTCTTATTCAAGTGATATTATTATGTGACATTTTGTTTTTGTTTTTTTTTCACAACTTAAAATTTTCAAAACTTTATTATACATATTTTTTTTAATAAAATTTATATTTTTTGAGTCTACTCAATGAGATCTATAGAACAAGACCAATATTGAATATAAATTTTAGGAAAAATTACAAACACACCCCCTAAGCTTTACTTAAATTACAAATTACCACTTGTAATTTTAGAAATTACATTATGTCCCCTAAGGTTTTTAATTTCATAACAAATGTGTCATTTTATTAATAAATCATCAAATTAATTAACGGTATTTAATAATGTTAAAATTTTATTTCAATTAATAATTAAGATAATTTTATTATATATAGGTGAACAGTTAGAAATTTCACATTTTCAATTAATTCTGTTAAATAAAAAATTCTGACAGGGAGGTATTTGTAATTTTTCAAACCACAGGGGGGCAATTCCTATTTTAAGCAAACCTCAGAGGGTGTATTTGTAATTTACCCTAAATTTTATAAAAATAAAATATTATTATTTTTAGTTATACAAAACTAGCAATTTTTTAGTTTGCGAAACTATCCAGTAAAACTGGGAAATTTTTCAGTTTTTTCCAAAATTAATTAAGAATATTATCAATTTTTGAGAAAAAATTCAATTTTTTCTAATTTTAAAACTAAGGCCTCGTTTGGGAACAGGCTAATTTAGTAACTTTTTGGCTATTTGGCTAAAAAGGAAGGTAAAAAAAACTTGTATGTTTGGGATGACTTTTTGGCTAATTACGAAAAGATGTGCAAAAAGTAGAGAGAAAAGAGAATCTTTGACTTTTTGGTATGAGTGGTTGGCTTTTTGACTAATTTAGTAACTTTTTGGCTAATTGGCTAATTTAGTCAGTCCCCAAACGGGGGCTAAGTCAGTTTTTTCAATTTTAAATTGAGAATATTCTTAGTTTTAAACTTCAAAAAAAATTAGATGAAAAAAATATTGTTAGTTAAGTTAAAAAAACTAATTTGTAATAAAAATATATATTTTTATTTTTATATAATTTTGTATTTAATATTAATTTTGTTTAATAGATTTCATTGTTTTGATTCTAAAAATATAAATTTCATCAAAAATAAATGTATATTATAAAAATTATGATGATTTGGAATTTTAAAAAATTAAAATAAATGTCACTTCACTATATATATATTTTATAAATAATTTCAAATGATAAACAAATATTATTTGAAGGGTAATTTCGTCTATTAAAATTTAGTGGGACTTGAAGGAGTAAAATTTTTTATCTAGAACTTAATGAAGTATAAGTTCACAAAATGAGACTAGTACGTAGATGCCTCAAAAATAAATAAAGGATGAAGCTAATTATTATACATATAGAAAAATAGAATAACATTCTGCATGAAGGATTGTATTTATTATTTAAAACCAGATTAAAAACTAACTTTTTAATGAATTTTCATTCTTGTTTGAATTTTTAATGAAGACCTTTTAAAGTTATACTGTATTTTTTTTGGTTGAAATATATCATTCAATCTTATTAATACTATGTTTATAGAGTGTTGAATCATGTGTTAGTAGAATTCAATGGTATTATAGTGAAAAATAAAAGTTAATTAGGAATTTTTATTTTTTTAACAATTTAATTAAAAAAATAAATTACAAAAAGAATTCCACATTAAGCATTTCAATTATTATTATTATTATTAAAACTTCTAAGTAGACAAAGCCTAACATTATTAGTTTTTTTTTGTTTTTTAAAAAAAGAAAAGAAAAGAAAAGAGCAGCAGTTGTTGATGTGTGTCGTTTTGTTTTCCAAACATAACAATAAATAAAACAGAATCGGGGCGGTGTTCTGTGTTGGCTCGTGTTGCGGCCGAGGGTGATTGGGGTGGTGGTGGGTTGTTCAGAGCCCCATCAGAGACACACCAACATTGCGTAAAGATTGTTGTCCAGTGGTTGTGGTTGGGTTGTAATAGAGGCGTGGCCTAGATCCATTACTTCCACGTGTTTCTTCTCATGCCACTGCGACTTTTGTCACCTCGCCACGTCTCTCCCTCTCTCTCAAATGAAAATTGGCCACGCTTCTCATTCTGTCGCTCCCCAAATAAAAAATGTTTTACTTGTCTCCAACACACCACGTGGAATTATTTTACACCGATCATCAATTTCTTGCGTACTCTGACCTTATTTGAGGATGTAATTATTTTAGTTGATTATTTAGGAATTGTTTGGTAATGACTTTTTTAATTGATTTTTTGTTTTTTTTGGTTTGATACTTTTTTATTTATTTGGTTTTTTTGTTTGATTTTTTGACTTTGGAATGACAAATTTTTTTTTGTCTTTTTGTGATTTTTGTCCTTTTATGATTTTTTGACTTTTTTTTTATTTATTCTTTTGTGATTTTTTAACCCAAGAGGAAAACCAAGCGAGCACTTAATTTTTTTTTTAATTTGGTTAATATTTATGTTTAAGATGTTGGTTGAATTTTTTTGATAGTTAATTTGATGATTGTAAAAATAAAAGTGAAATAATTATGGGTTGCATATAACATTTGAAAGTGTTTGGAAAAAGAGTTAGCCTAAAATATCCCACTAAAAGACAAAATAGACTAAAATAGTGACAAAATATCATATTTAACTTATAATCATTTTATTTTTTTCTTACACAAAAATGTTTGAGACCTCTAAATGACGAGCTCTAGAGAGAGCTTTAGAGGTGAGCTCCACCTTATGATTCGATATTTTGACTTGTGATGTTATATTTTTTTATTTTTTTTATGTCTTGTCATATCATTAGAATTGTCATTAGAGTTCTAATTTTAGTGTTCTCATCATCACTCCTTCTCACAACCATCAAATCAACTATAAAAATAAAAAAAATAAAAAAAAGCCAACTTTACAAACACAACTTTTTAATTAGGCTAAAATAGTTAAAAAATTAAGTAGTCAATTAACATAACCAACTTTCCAAACAAGACATTTATTTTATTAACTATTTTAATATATTTTATCTTTTAAATTATTATTTTAACCTAATCATCCTCCCAAAACGCCTATGTTACTTACAAAATTACCAACAAAGTAATGGGCTCTGTACATGGGTAAGTTAATGGTATTTTTCTATCACGTTAATAAAAAAACAAAAAAACACTCCCAATTATTGGTATTTTGTCTCAATTCTAGCAATATCAGGGCACAAGATCATGTCTTTCAAATCACTGTTTCAAATATAATTTTAAAAAAAAAATCAAATAATTAAATGATTTTGAGATGTAAATAAAATCTATAATCTTGACTTAAATGAGATGTAAAGTCACATTCAAAAAGCATTTAGTTGACATCCTATTTTTGAACATTTTTTTTTTTATATAAGTTTTTGCGTGCATAATATTCTGGGAGTAATTTTAGGCCTATTTAATGCAAGTTTTTCCAATTTAAAAATTAAAGATAATTATAAATACACCTTTGAGATTTGCTTAAAATATAAATTACCTTTGTAGTTCTAAAAATTACATCTCCTCCCTGAGGTTTTTTTTTAATTTCATAATAAATACCCTTTTTATTAATAAAACATCAAATTAATTAATAGATTTTAATGATGTTAAAATTTTATTTCAACTAATAATTCACACATTTTTATTATTGTATACAAGAGTGGTTAAAAATTTTATTTTTTTAGTTAATTTTGATAAATAAAAAATTCTGACAATGGATTATTTATAATTTTCCAAACTACAGGGGACAATCCGTATTTTAAGTAAATCTGAAGGGTGCATTTCTAATTTATCCAAAAGTTTAATCTTAAGAAATTAGAAACTAAAACACTATTTCTAACGTTTTTCAATTTCTTTAAGCTATACCAAAATACTCCCAAAATAAAATAAAAACATTATAAATCACTTATAAATTGCCTCAAAGAAAATCATTTACTTTGTTTGATTTCAAATTTTATATTCAATTTTTAGAAATTGAATTTTTTATTTTTCATATATTTTTTATTTTTAGTGAATATTTAAAATTTTAAGCAATTTTTTTTTAACCTTTTTAGATATACCTTAGTTAGATTTATCTAAAAGTAAATATTTGTAAAAAAATATTTTAAAAATAATAAATACACAAGAATATAAAAATATACCGAATTTTGATTTTTTTTTTTGTATTTTTGTATTTAATGAATTTTCTAATTATTTTTTTTACAAATACTATACTTTTTAAGTGTATTTATGTTAGATATATCTAAAAATTAAAAAAAATTGCTTACAATATTAAAAAAATTTAGTGAAAAAAAAAAACGAAAAATAAAAAAATAATAATTTTTTGAAAAGTGAATCCTAAAAAACCAAACAAAACAAGCTGATTATCACTTTCCATGCAAATAATAAGAGTTTTATGTAAGCAACATAACAAAACCCCCTTCAAAGTAGAATTTTTCGAAAGTATGAAAATGAGAGAAAGAAAGGGTAATAAAAAAAGAAAAAGAAAGAAAAGAAGGGGGTCATTAGGAGTGGACTATAAAGTTTTTTTTTTTTTTTTTTTTTCATGTAGCTGATTGAATAATGTATTTGTTCACAACAAAATCCTAATAGAAAGCAAACAATTAGAAGGGAATCAAATTCTCAAAGAGAAGCATCGTATGCTCTTCCTTTCCTTATTTATTGATTAAAATATGGTTTTGATATATTTTCCCACTGTTTTATGTATGCGTGGTTTGAGAACCAACCTGATTAAAACACAAGTAAACTAGATCTCTAATTATCTGTCCCGTTATAGTGCTACTCTATAGTCATTACAAGAATTTACATATTTTGCGATCACTTTTGCCGACCAAAAAAATTTTAGTCGCAAAAAAATGACATTTGGCGACCAAATATTAATTAGTCGCGAATGATCATTATTTTTTACGACCAAATATTATTGGTCGCAGAAGGTTATATTTTGGCGACCAAAAAATATGTTAGTCGCAGAAAGTGGTATACTTTTGCCAACCAACTACAAATTTGGTCGCGGAATGTCACATATTTTTTGGCGACCAAAAATTGGTCGCGAAAAACTTATTTTCAGCAACCAAAAAAAAGTAGTCGCCAAATTACTACTTTTAGCGACTAATATTTTAGTCGCCGTTGATTGAGATTTGGCGACTAAAACAATTTGTCGGCGAAATAACCTGTTTTTGCGACTAATTTGAGAGTTTGGTCGCCAAAAGTTTGGGGGGAAATTTGAAAGATGGAGGGGGGAAATTTTTTTTTTTTTTTTTTCTTACGCCTCACTGCCTCAGGCCCCTTATCTTTAGATTTTGCCCTAATTTCTTGGCAGACCCAACAAACAAACCCAACAACACACACGCAGAGACTCTCTCTCTCTCTCTCTCTCTCTCTCTCTCTCTCTACCCTACCATCCGACGATCTACACAGTGAACCCAACACATCCGACGATCTACACAGTGATGAGCGACGATCTACACACTGAACCTCTGACCGACGATCTACACTTCTGAACGGCGATCGATTTGCATTGAGCGACGATCGATCTACAGTGAGGTCTTTTTCTCTCTCTCTCTCTCTAGATGATCGATCGATTAAATAGAAGTTAATCGAACGACGATCGATCGATTTGCATTCATATTTCTAGATTCTTACTAGTTTTCAGATTCAGATTTATTATGTTTATATGATCATTGGAAGAAAATTAGGGGCACTCGTTTCATGTTTCAAAGGTTTTTGATTAATTGTTTGGGTTATTTCGGGATATTTGATCTCTTTTTGAATTCATTCTGGTATGTTGTATTATATTGATTGAAAAAAGAAGAATTTTTTTGGGTTTTATTATTGTGCTTTATGTTATCTGCTTTGCTCTCCTTGCCGGTGTTATACTTCTGCTTTTGCGTATAGAAGGTGTTTCAGAATTTCCTATGTTCAGTTAAACCCTGGAATTGCCTGTATCCAGTTTGGAATTTCTTTGTTAATAAAAATGTTAACATGCTCCATAATTGATTTCGTATTGAACCATGCTGTTTGAATCACTAAGTCTTCTTTTGAATCAAATTAAGTTGCGATTTTCATGAAATAACTTTTTTCCTTAAGATTCTTGTTTATCACAGTAGAGAAATGAGCAAACTTGTTTTTGTTTTTTTGTTTTTGGTATGTTTTTGCTACTTTTCTTATGGATAGGAAAGTATTTGATTAGTGTTACTGAGTTAAAAAAAAAAAAAAAAAAATCATTGAGAATTGGCTTGGCTTTCTCTATGCTGCAAGCCCTAAATGTTTTCTTGTTCCCAAATTAGGCTCTCTCTCTCTCTCTCTCTCTCTCATATTAAGGTATTGGACCTCTTGTCAAAGGATTTTTAATTTGTCTAGATTCTAAGATCTATATTTTGAATAGCCTTCTAGAGGTAGCATGGATTGGGGGTTAGGTGTTTCACTGGAAAATGACAGACTAACAGTACATGTCACAGATACGGGGGGATAAAAGGGATTTCTGAGTGAGAGAGAGAACAATTTGATAGGGGGAGTGAGGGAGAGGTGCACTATGGCATGAGTAAAGGGCTCAAAATATGGAGGTCAGAGATGACCTCTCTAGAGTACTTTGTGTATGATGTTGTGATGTAAGGAGGACCCCGTTTTCTATAGAAGGTAGGTCACTTGCCCTTTAATAACCTCTTTGGATATTTTGGAATTCTATTAGGAAATGTGTCAGAACATATCATTTCCACTAGGATTTGTTTTGATCCTTGAACCTCCATATGTAAGCCCAATGGTGCGATATCTCTCTCAGTAAGACTGGCCTAAGCTAGTGAGACTCGCAGGGTATCACACTGAGCGACACCTCGATCTCTAACCACCAAGCCACAAGACCAAGGGTCATGCAGTGCTTTGTTGAGAACTTAGGATTACTCAAGCCCTTACCTCTTGGCTTAGGCATATTAGAATGTCAAGGTACAACAACTACGATAGTAAGATGAGATTGGCATGGTTAAACAACTGAGGCAGCCAAAGTCATTTGAGTTGACATGTAAGGTACACATCATTGTCCACGTATATATATGCTGTAATAATTTATATATAAGTGCCAGCAACACCAGCAACCTTTACTGTATAAATTAGGATAGATTTCTCCTTTCCCTTCTCATTTTTGCTATGTTTTGGAACTTTAGAATATTCTGCATACGTCGATATAATTCAACCAGTTCAAGTTGCTATATATGAAATGAAACTAGGTTTAAGTGAAAATGGAAATTAATTTTTGACAGAGGCAATGCCTCATGACATTTTCTTGATGGCACTTGCAAATTAGTTTAAGTGAACATCAGTAAAATTTCAACTTTTGGAACTTAAAAGCTTTGAAGCACGGATACAGACACGGATGTAGGACATGGTGATTTTAAAAAAAAATCAGGACACTGTAGGGATATGGCGAAAAAATTATTTTATGTATTTTTATTTGCTATGTTTATAAATATCACATCCATAAGCAAACTAAAATTAATGAAAATCAATACTAATTTGCTTTAAAAATCACACTAAATTTAAATCACAAGTGACTAGATCTGCGTTGCACTAGGGCTCAAGGGCTAGAAGGCAATCTCTCAACTTCACAATTGTGGTTAGATGTTGCGTTGTCAATAGCCTGATATGAGTTATATATATATATATATATTTTAAATTCAACCCTCATGTTTCCAAATATTATAATATGACTCTCGAAATTAGCTTTGGAAATTTAAAATAAGACCCCGTCATGTCCCAATGCATATCTTGCCGTGTTCCCCCTGTGGCCCGCCGTGTCCAGTGAAAAAAAGAATTATTAAAAAAATGGACATGCAATGTGGCATGTCGAACACCCACTTTGTCCATGTCTGATACAACTACAACACTTATTTTGAAGTATCGGTGCTTCATATCTCGAAAGTGTCCTGTTGGTTCCTTCCTTCACTTACAAAAAAGAGTCAAATATACTGAACTTTGTATCTCAACCGTTGATACAGTTGTATTTGTGTGCAGCTGTATTAAGATCAACCATCTCACTCATGCTTGAGAACAATCAAATTCTGTTTGTAGGCACTGACTTGGTTGTTGAGGTAGCTAATGCTAAAGTTTCAGAATAGAATACGAGAAAAAGAGATTTTTTTTTTTTTTTGAAAGAGTATGGAATTTGAAGGCTTAGCCTCAGTATAGCCCTCAAATAATGACCCATGTGATGTGCCAAGGTCCAACAGCGGGCCATCTTTTCTGTTGTCAATTGAATTTGATTTTTTGGTTTAATTTAGATGTATATTAGTTAGCAGTTAGCTACATTGAAATGTTGTCCAATTGGATTAAGATTCAAGTTCCTCAAACTTTTCCATTGGTGAGGTGTGAGCCCTTGTATGTAGCTCCCTCACGTCAAACCCAGCAGCATTGTTACTGGAATCTATATGTTTCTATTAACAGTTGACTGATGAGCTTAAGTTTTCAACATTTGTGATTTTGGCTCTCAGGATCATTGAGAGACTGCTGACCCCATTCTGTTATCAACTTATTTTTTATGTTATGTAATTCTTGTTCAGGTTGCTGTCTTTTACTTCCATGATCAGTTTACTTGGTTGAAAGGGGCTGGCCTTATTACAATTCTGTTTGGCGTGAGCTTATTCAATTGGTACAAGTCATTCAATATAATTTTTGAACAAAAAAATGGCTTATCTTGTGGTGGCTATTCCTTATTATTGTTGCTGGTGAACAACTTCTTTCACTTGGTGAATTGTTTAGAAACAGCAGGTAGAGTGTTGTTTCTGTATTTAATGGACAAATTCATGATATGATTTGAAAATTTTAAAAAGAAATTTGCAGCATGATAGATTGAAAACATATATTGATTTATATTGAGAAAGACAATCAGAATTTAAAATGTTAGATAAATCAGATATGAAGTAATTTACATTATAACATGTGTTTGTGCTATCTCTCTTGTTTGTGTCAGGTTTGGTGTATGGGAAGTTGTTTGGCATTACAAAACATACAACAAAGAGTGATATTATCAGTTTGCTAGAAGGGTGTAACGTGAATTTGGATGATATGAAAGTTGACTACAATAGAACCTATATGCCAACTGGAATGTAAATGTTCTTATCATTTGGTTGACCTTTGTTGAATTATTGAAATATATTAGTTTCATTTGTTACTTGATTGTATATTTGAATTGGTATTTTTTGTCTGCACATAAGTGGATTGAGGAGGGTATTGTTTAAATGATTAATTTGTTGATATTTTATTTGGTTGTTGTGAACAGGATGATTCAGTTTCCTTCTCGGTATGCCTATGATGTTGCTATCAGGGCAATTAATCGGAAGGCTCGCTTATATAAACTGGAGAGGGTAATATCGATATAAATGCATTTTCCACTACAAGGTTGTTCATCTTGTAGTCTGCAAAAGTTCCATGCTTTGGTAACCATGGTTTCATTGGTTTCAGGCTGATCAGTCCTAGTGGGATTTTATTACACCCTATGGTGGAAAATCTATAAGTAGAAGTTTTTATATTGACACTTTAACTTACTAGCTATTTTTATTGATGATCGTCAGATTGAATTACTTAGCAATATGCCAAACGTTAGGTGTGTACCCAATCTTTCCCCTCCTAAACATACTAATTGGGCGTTGTTTTTTTAGTGTTGGGCTTGAATAAATACCAATCTAAAATTTTTATTTCATAATTTGTTTCAACTGCTAAAATGGTACAAAAACTGATGCATTAAAGGTTCTCTGTAATTCTATAACTCTACCAGGTACTGGAAAGTCTCAATTCTTGAAGTTTGCTGCTAAATTGAGCAATAGATCAGTTATTACTACTGGTTTGGGAAGCACTAGTGCTGGATTGACAGTTACTGCAGTCAAGGATGGAGGTAACCTTTGTTGACCTTCTGGCTTAATAGTTATGTTTGATCTTGGGTCAAGTTTGCAACATATTTGTTGTTTTAGGTGTCTCTTTATTTGCTTTCTTTGTTTCTTTCATCAGATAATGTGCTTTGTAGTTTTATTTCAGCAGAAGTTATGTAGCTGTTTAGTGAGGCAACTGAAAAATTTATACTTCCCTAATTCAGAATGTGTTTCTCCCTTTGATTGATCCCATGAAGGGAGCTTGGCATGAAAGGAGTTTTCATTAAGATTCTCAGTGGTCAGTGTAAGATTTAGTCACTTGTTTGGTGCTGGAATACATTCTTTTTCTTGACTGAGCTATGGCAAATGGTTTGCAACTTGCATTGTTGTGGGAATAAGCCAGGAATGACTACTGGTGGGGTGTAAAATTGTCATAACTATCATCCATCTCCCTCCCTCCTCTGCGTGTGTGTTTGGTGAAACCTGTTGTTGTGGTTGGATGACTTTGGAAAGTGAGAACATATCTCCCCCGTATCAAACTACATAGGATATTCCACTAAACTACAGTTCTCTTGTTGTACTATAGATCTTTTTGGCATCACATGAGAAAGTCAATTTGTTTGAGAATTTTCTTTTTGAAATCCCTGGAAAGTTTTTCCTTGGACCTGCCTTTCACTAAAAGATAACATATATGGAAACTTCAGTTCAACAAAATACTGAATGTATTTACTTATAGAACAAGAAAGAAGAAAACTAAATGCATTGATTGAACTTTCAGGGGAATGGATGGTGGAAGCTGGGGCCCCTTGTATTAGCAGATGGTGGTCTTTGTTTTCATAGATGAATTTGACAGGTATGACTTAGCAAAAATAAAAAACCAACTTATCTTTTGTGATTTCATCCATTGATAGGATGTACTCCACCTAAGAATGTTTTGACATCCCTATTTTATACAAACTTAGAGATGATAAGACCACTTGTACTATAAATAAATGACCCCATAGTATCTAATAGTTTTGAGAGGAACTAACATGGTTTCATTGTGAAAATTCTGTGATGTTTCAAATACGAATAAATATATTCATGACTTGATTTATTCAGTTATAGCCCCCAAATTTCAATTCCCCATCATAGGCTTAAAATCATATCTGAATACATAGTTGGACAAAAGTAGATACTATATCATGCTTCCCATTTAAAATAGGAAACTTAATAATACCATTAACTCATGAGAAACCTCAGCAATATCAATTGTCCTTGGCTCAACAAAGCATCGTTTATTTTTATTTTTGCTTAAAGCAGGCCTAGATTTTTATATTTCTTTTGAACTAAATTGTAGTGTACCTTTTGCTTGGGGAAATTGAGATTAATTGCTAAATGAGGCAATATCTGTCATTCTGTTTAACAAGAAATGCTAATGCAAGGTATGAGACAGAAAAGGTAGTCTTCCACATGCAGACATGCTTGGCTAAGCAAAAACTGTCTCAACAAACATTCATTTGTTTAAGCATTCAATTAGTCAGATATTGGATACCTATTATGGTATCCTTATTAATAAAAAAAGGACATGTTATGTTATCTAGTACTGAACTCAAATAACTCCTTGCTTGACAGCATGAGGGAACATGACAGGGCAACGATACATGAAGCAATGGAGCAGCAGACTATAAGCATTGCCAAGGTAGGTCATTTTTATTACATTTTAATTAATTGGAAAAATTCTATTAAATTTGTAAATACTCTTAAACACAAGTACTTGTTTCTTTCTGTATATAAGCTAAAAATTTCTATTGCCCTGCACATTAAAGAACAGTGTCCCAAGGAAATACCAAATTTCACGTGCATGCCAATTCAAATTCACACTGGGTACAATATTGACCAAAATTGCACTAGAACGAAATGTGGCATGTACTTTTAGGATTTTCCTTATGGTTGATCCATATTGGTTGTTTTGAAAATCCACTTGATTGTGTGAATTAAGTTTCAATCACATCTAACATCAATATGCATGTGATTATAGGACAAGTTGTGGAGTTAGAACACTGTTAGTTTTCTTTTGTTTTTTTGGCCTACATGTCATGCGTTGTATTTTTTAGTTAGTCCGCAATGTCAACCTTAAAACATGTATCTTTGGCATTCATAGACAATAATCATTGCCCACGAGTGTTTTTAGTAGACATATTCCCACTGTGTAAAAACGTGTTTCACTATGCTTAATCATGTTCTGTTTCCAAACGTTCTGGATTCATATTGCCCTTATAGAAGATTGATTTGCCCTTATAGAATATTGATTTTAACATGCTTCTTATTCATTTGTATCATATTTTAAATTTTGCAGGCTGGCAAGGTCGGACAAGCTTGATGGTATCTACTTACCTTGTTTATAGTGGCATGTCAGCAGAGGAGGCTCTTCAAGTGTATGCACATAAACGGACTACCAATAATGGAGTAAGTCATATTATGTATAAAAGGCTATCATGTATGACTTTGTGAAGTAAATGACAACGAAATACAATTTAGCAGTTTGCATATATTCAGTTTCCAAATTGGTTCACTAAGGAACAGGGACGTGTATGGGTCGGTTCGGTTTGGTTTGGGTGGGCAACTAGCAGAATCAAACCAAGAAACCTTGGGTTGGTTAGGGCTACTTAGTATTGAACTATCTATACGTTAATAAATTGAACATGTTAATTGATCTGCATGTATTGGATAGGTCTCAATACCAAGCCAACGGCGTTATGTAGGGTACTGGGAGAATACACTTTCTATTCCTAGGGGAGTTGATCATGGCCCTCCATCTGTGAACTCGCCTGAACCATGTCGCAGAGAATTGGTTCGAATTCGACTTTATGACACGGTTAACACTGGATCTGTCTTCTTTGTGGTCTCAGAGTTACAAGAGGTAAGTGCATTCCACACTTTTGAGATAGTAAATGATATACTAAATTAGAAGTGCATCTAGCTAGAAATCCCAAAATATAGGATGCTGGAAATCCCAAAAATAACTCAATGAAGATGGTCAACATAAAGACTTCTCCATGTTCCTTGGGTTTGTTGTTTATATATGTATGTATTTATGTTAAAATGCTACTGGTAATGCTTATAAAAAAAATCTTGATTCTCCAGATTGACCACTTTTTTATTGAGAGTTAACCATGGCTTGGGTTTTCAGCTCTTTATTGATGGTTTTCTATATTGTAAAAATTGACTTGGAGAATGCATTATACTGAAAGTGGACAGGGGAATCGATCAGAACCAGTAGAACCTCATCTGGTAGTCCAAATGGACACAGAGAGAAATTTATAATACATTCACATACGTAAAGAGCATTGTCCACCGACTATTGTTGTTGCAGCCATTGTCTCACTTAAAGAGCAGGTGGAGGGGATACAGGAAATCAACCTGTCAGGTGGAGGGGATACAGGAAAAACCAATAAGTGTATACTGTCAGATGTTTTGAAATGCCTTGGTGACAATAAAAAAACATATGAGAGAAAGCACTCTAACTACTTTAGATGCTTGGCTTGCTGCTGTTCATCTCGACAAAATGGTTGGGTTCCAATTTCTCTATTTCGTTTATGCATTAATTAATTTTATATATTTATCATGCTTCTCTGATAAATTTTCCAATTCTGTTTCTTTATTAGGTGCCTTACATCACTACTGCTTTGATGGATGCGAAGCTTGGCACGGAAGGGCGCAAGGATCTTTTTGATTGGCTATCAAGGCAACTTAGTGGATTAAGCAATTTTCCTGATGCTGTAAATCTAAATTATGTATTGTTTCAATTTGTTATGCTAGATGGATGTGACTTGTGAATGAAAACTTAGAATAGTTGTATTGTGTCGAATGTTAATGAATTATGTATTGTGTCGAATGTTAATGATTCAGTTAATTTGAATGATGCTTTCAAATTATAGGTTTATTATGGATTGAATGAATTATTAGGAATTACAGGTGTATTGTTTTCCTGCTTTGGCGACTAATTTATTAGTCGCGACAAATAAATTATTTTTTTTGGCAAAAAATGACAATTGCCGACCAAGAGTTTTGGTCGCAAAAAATACATGTATTGCCGACCAAAAATTTTGTTGGTCGTGGAAACTCACTTTTGCCGACCAATAGTTTTGGTCGCGAAAAGTAACAATTGGCGACCAAACTAATTTTAGTCGCAGAATGTCACAATTGGCGACCAAAATTTTGGTCGCGAAATGTCACAATTGGCGACCAAACTTTTTGGTCGCGAAATGTGTCAATTGGCGACTAAGAAATTTGGTCGGCAAAAGACTTTTCGCGACCAAAGTGTTTTAGCGACAAAATGAATTAGTCGCGGTAATTAAATATTTAGCGACCAAAAATTTAGTCGGCAAATCCAACTTTTGCCGACCAACGAAAATTTTGGTCGCGAATTACTTTCCGCGACCCTCAATTGGCGACCAAACTAGCGACCAAAAAAATTGGTCGCGGATAACTTTTGCCGACAAAAATTGACTTTTAGCGACCAATTTTTTTGTTGCTAAAAGTGTGAATTCTTGTAGTGATTTGTCAATTTATTTATTATTACATGCTTAGTTTTTTATAAGGAAAATAAATATTTGAGGCATAAAAGAATCCAAAACATAGGCAATCTAAAAGAGTCAATATTGGGAGTTGATAATGAAAATGACAAAATTAAATGTAAATTAATAGAGTACACGCCACTAGTTTTCTTTGAATATTTTTTCCAAAGCTGAAATCTACATTGCATTTGTGCCTTAACAATTATTTTGTATTATTATTTATAACTAGTGTCATATAGAACACTTGTTTCTTACATATTGATGTGAGGAAAACTATTTGGTGACCCAAATTTTTGTGACTCTAATGGTTCGAATGTGTCAAAACGACGTCGTTTTACACCCAAAACGACGTCGTTTTGAGTGTTTCGAGCTATTCGGGCCACGATTTTTTGGGCCACCTAACATTGTTGTTGATGTGAGAGCTATTGTTGAGTTTTGTTTCAATTTTTAATGTTTATTATTGCAAGACACCTGTCATATTATTTAAGTGGATTATATTTTAATTTTTAAAATTTTATTACATTACTCATTATTTAGTAAAAAATATTATTATCTTGATTAATATTTTGTATATGAATTATAAAATGAAAATCTTGAAATAAATAGGGTGAAACTAACAAATGAATTAGTAGTGAGAGTATTCTCACTGTGTTTGGTTGGAAAATTTGAAAAGGGATTTAAAAAAAGAAAGAGAAAAAGTAAGTGAAATGAGAATAAAATATACTTACATTTTACCTAATTTCACATATATTTTCTTTTCTATTTTCAAATTTCTCCCCAAATTTCACAATCAAACACAATGAAAAAAACAAAAAAACAAAAAAATAAAGAATAGAGAATCAACCATAAAATCAATTAACCACATAAAACAATTTTTGACCATACCCATCACATGGTTAGATAGATTGATCGTAAAAGATATAATTTTACTCATGTAATTTTATTTATATTTTATGTAAGGGTAAATTACAAATACACCTTTGAGATTTGATTAAAATACAA
>JAPPVO010002998.1:0-46420 GCA_030407325.1 Camellia japonica
TTTTTTTTAATATCTTTTTTGAACTGTTCATACGTATGGTATATAACTATAATTACATTACGTGTATAATAAAAAATTTAATATAATTAATATTAAAATATAATCTAAATTAAATATAATTTTTTGTAATAAAGAATTTCACGTATAATAAAAAATAAGAAATATCTTAAATATTTAATTTTTAAAAAATTGAATACTTGAACAAAAGTGAGAAAAATAAAATACCAAAATAATTTGTAAAATATTTTTAATACACTTTGTTTTATTTGGAGTTTTCAAAAATAATTTTCTAAATTTTTAGTTCATATTTGTTTTTATTTTTAGTGAATTTCTGTTCATACTTTGATCATTTTTTTATATAATTTTTAGATTCACTTCATCTCGATATAATTAAAAATATATATAAAATTTGTAAAAAAAATCTTTAAAAATTCATTAAATAAAAAAAAAGAAGAGAAAATTAGTAATATATCCCTAAAAAAAAGTTCATATTAAATCAAATCCTTATAAAATGATGTTCAGAGTTAAAGTCTCTTAATTGTCAAATTTTAGAAGTTGAGATCGTAATCTACACTTTTATACATTATCATGACTGATTTACTCCCATTACAACCTCTCTCCATTACGAATAATGCACTGACAATTCAATTATAAGGCTGGGAAAAAAATTGAAAAAATCGTAAACTAGTTTGATCTAAATCAAATTATATTATTTGGTTTAGTTTTCTCAATGCATGGTTTGATCTTAATTCTTAAAATAGTTGAAACGAATTTCATAGTAAGGTTCGTGATTTTATAGTTATTATTTCGATTTGAAATTGAATCGGACTATTTAGATATGTATATATATTTTTAGACCTAGATGGAGCACACCCCCAGGCTCTAAGTTACATCCACTAAACCAACTCATTGGGGTTAGATATATACATATATATAATTTTTTAAGGTTCATTACACTTTCTACCCCTAAACTATCATCAAATTGTCTATTTAGTCCATAAAGTATATAAATCAAAATCTATTTAGTTCCTAAACTATCGATTGAATCTATTAAGTCCCTAAAATATTTAATTCAAACCTATTTAGTCCCTAAAAGGATTACAAAAATAAAAAAAAATATGCCCATACGTATTATAAATTAGTAAAAAACTCTCTCCAATTAAGACTTTATTACAGAAAAATCTTTAAAATTTTTATTTTGTGATATACTGCAGAAGTAGAATTGGATAGTTTAAATAATAACACTTCTCCACAAATAGTAATAGAATAAAATAATATATTAATCAAATAATAAAAAGAACTTAGCGAAAAATTTAAAAACAATTAATTATAAATTATAAACGAAAACTAACATATAATACTAGATATTAAGGTAAGCAAGTATTTATCGTAGAAGATAAGTAAAAAAATACCATAGATAATTACCCTTATCCTTATAAAGGAAATTTAATATATGGATTGGCGCCCACTTTTCAAAGACAGAATAAAATTTAAGGTTTGTTTTTAAAAAATAAAACTTTAATTAAATAGGGTGTTTTATTAATTTATAATATTTATGGGTTTATATTTTATTTTTATAATCATTTTAGGGACTAAATAAGTTTTAATTAAATACTTTAGAGACTTAATATATTCAATCGATAGTCTAGGGACTAAATAAATTTTGATTTACATACTTTAGGGACCTAATAGACACAATTGATAGTTCAGGGACTAAATAGACAATTTGATGATAGTTTAAAGGTACAAAGTGTAATAAACCCATTTTTTTTTATTATTTATAGTAGACAATCAAGTTTCTTAAGGAGGTGTTTGTTTTGAGGAATTAGGTAGGGGGGGGGGACTAAACACTGTTTGGACTTGAATCCATTAGAGGGGTGATGTCCATCGTTTGGTGTAACTTTAGTCCACCGAACATGAAGTCTGGTCGGACTCCATATCCCTCATATGAGGGACTAAATAATCCTGGTAGGGTGTGATTATTTTCAAGAGATTAGTATCCCATGGGACTAATGTATGACATGTCCATTTTACCTGTCATACTGTTACTTAGTAAACAATTAAAAAAGGGTAAAATAGTCTTTTGAACATTTATAAATTATAAATTAAATTTAATTAAAAATTATGGCCTTAAAAATTAATTTCTTTTAGTGTTGTTAAATTAAATGATAAAAAATTAAAAATATTTATAAATTAATTTTTTTAGTGTTGTTATTACATTTTTCCCTAGTCTTTTGAATATTTATAAATTATAAATTATAAATTACAAATTTAAAATTATATATTAAATAAAAAATGTAAATTATAAATTATAAATTTAATTTAATTAAAAATTATGGCCTTATAAATTAAATTTTGTTAGTGTTGTTAAATTATAAATTAAAAATTATAGATTACAAATTTAAAATTATATATTAAATAAAAAATATAAATTATAAATTACAAGGATAAAATAGTCTTTTAAACATTTATCCTTATCCAATCCATCCAATCAAACATTGGATTCAATAAAATAATCCTTTCCAGACATCTAATTCTATGAAAAAACAAAGCATAGGCTACACATCCAATTCAACCAAATAGTCTGGGGGATTTTAGTCCGAAGATTCAAATCCGATAGATTCTAATTTGATGAATTCTAATCCTCCCTTATTCAATCTGTCCAATCAAACACACCATAAGTTGTTAATAATTTACTTAAAAGTGTGTTATTATATAAAATAGTAATTTACTTAGGGATGTATATTTATTATAGAATGTTTATACAAAATTTTCATATAAAATGATATGACTTCTTATCTCTAATTAATTTTTAATCAAAACACATATCATTGTCTTCATAATTCTCTTATATTTTTTTTTATAAATTTTCTGGTTGTAATTCTAAATATAATATATAAATATCATTATGATAAACATCATTTTGTATTTGTTTAATTTGACAAAAACAATTTAAATTTCTTAAAACTAGAAATAAATAATGAGTTTAATACATTTATATTAACGCTTTTACAATAATAATAATAATAATAATAATAATAATAATAATAATAATAATAATAATATAATAATTCAAATTGCTCTCAATGAATTTTCATAGTTTGAAATTATTTTGTAATCACTAAAAAAAATAAAAATAATTTTTTTGTCTAATAAAAATTATTTTGTAATAATAAAAATATTCACTAAAAAAAACATGAAAAATAAAAAACTCAATTTTCAAAAAACTGAATTTAGAAAACTAAAACCAAACACATGATTGTGTTTGGTTCCTGTTTTGAAAATTTTGGAGTTTTTGTTTGGTTATTTTGAAAACTGGACAAAGTTTTTTGAAAACTAATAAGGGAGTATTTTTTTTGAAATTTTTATTGATAAATCCATTTTAGAGTTGTTATAACCCATTAGGTCCACAAAAGAATATTATAACCTGATTAGTCTCATATACTTTTCTTTTTATTCCATAAAGTCCATTTTACTAATTTTATATTTTTACCTAGACTATTATGCCCTTATATATATATATATATATATATTGTGTTAATATACATAACACGTTGCCTCTTTTTTCGTTGATTTAGTTTTGGTAGTTTCTATCTTCACGCTTTTGAACATCATTTTAATTCAGATGGATACGTTTCTATTTTGCATGCTCGTTCCAAGGCTTTGATGCACTAGGGTTTCGTTGTTGTTGTTGTAGTATGGTTTGGTGATTTTCAAGTGAAAACGACGAATTGGACGGTGTTCGGTTGTCACATTTTCTGGAGTATAACTAGTTCAAATCAGTTGTTTTCGAGTTACAAGACGATTGTAGGATTTTATGATTAAGGTTAGGATCATTTTGGTTATGAATACATGTTCAATTTATGTTTTAATTTGTATGATTGTAATACCCTTGTTCCGTAATATGTTAATTGGTCCTTAAAATGAGTATGATTATGTGGTTAATATAATTTTGTGTGCCATTATGTGAAAATATGTGGTTTTGAATTTCTATCCGTTCACCGTAGGGATATCTGTTTGATTATCTGCTTTGGAAATTAAATTGAAGGCCTTATCGGCCACGGAACCCAAAATTGATTGCGCCATTGTGATTAGCGTAATTTTTAGAACCTATGGTGAAATTTAATTGAAAATTATTTTGGATCAAATTAATCAATTAATATTGATGATTTAGTGCCCAACTATTTAATATTATTAAATAATAGTTAGTGGGTTATGTTGTAAAGACTCTACAGCCTCAAATTTCTTCCCTTAGTGCATTTTGGCTGATTTTTGGACTCAAAGAAGGAGAGAGGGTCGGCTAAGAGGGAGAGGGTGAAAGAAATTAAGAGTTTGATTTTGAAGGCTTGGAATTTGAAGGCCAACTCTAAATTCGACCATAAATTGAAAGAATTGAGCCTCTAGGTAAGCATTGATTCTTGAATTCATGAGTTTAATGTGTAATCTTGTGTGTTCAAGGGTTGTTTGTGATCAAGAGCATGATTTGAGTTCATTTTGTTGAAATTGAGGCTTGCTATGTGCATGCATGTAATGAACTCCCATGAAATCACAAATCTAGCTTGTAATTTGTGAAATTGTGAAAGATTGGTAGTGTAATCCCACATGCAAGCATGTCTTTGTTAAATTTTATGGGAATGAGCACTAATTGCATTATTTGAAGTGAATATGAAGTCAAAAAGGGCATGCATGTACAAATCATGGGAGTATAAGTCTTGAATGTTTGAATTTGAGCATATTGGTGATGAGGTTGTGATATTTTGGGACATGCATGCAAATAAATTATGAAATTGAGCTTCTATATGTTGTAAATTATGCTTGTACCATGTTAGTACATGTCTATGAGTAATTTGAGCCATAACATGTATAAATTGTTGGTTGAAAGTCGAAATGAAGCTCAAGAACACAATTCTGGGTTTTCCAGAATTTTGAGGTCCGCTCAAGCGGGGAACCTGCCGCTCGAGCAGGAAATGCGTGCTCCTAGTACTTTTTGCAGACTTGATGTTCGCTCGAGCAGGGTAATTCACGCTCGAGCGGGGGAGCTATTTTGACAGGCCTTCCGCTCGAGCGCCCTATTTAACGCTCTAGCCTATTTTTGATGCAACCAGCACTTTTGCAGGCCTATAGGGTCCGCTCGAGCAGGAAAGTCCACGCTCGAGCGGGGACCCTGTTTTCTGAAATTTTGTCTACGCGTTCTGTGTTTCATTTTCCGTTCTCTTTCACTTGCAAGCACTCTTAGGCATATGTTAAGCATTGTAAATGAGTTAAAGAGATAAGAATGAAGCCTAAAGAGGAAAATGTGAATTTTGAACGGATTGAATTGTTAGTGACCCTTGTATGTTCATGGCATGTGTAGGGTCCAGTTCCAGGGCGAACCAATCAACCGATCACTGTGAGTAATATCTGACATATATTATTGTCCAATTGCTACTTCTATGTAAGTTTGTAAAGTTCATTAATTTGAATGGTGGAGCCAGCTTGATATGAAAGGCCTATGAGCCAGTTGATATGAAAGGCCTATGAGCCAGTTTGATATGAAAGGCCTATGTGCCAGTTTGAAATGAAAGTCCTATGAGCCTGTTTGATATGAAAGGTCTATGAGCTAGTTGATATGAAAGGCCTATGAGCCTGTTTGAAACGAAAGGCCTATGAGCCTGTTTGATATAAAAGTTTAAAAAGGCCTATGAGCCAGTTTGACACGAACGGATGAATGGACCTAAGGTCGTTTTGATACAAATGAATGGACCGAAGTCGTTTTGATAGAAATGAGTGGACCGAAGGTCGTTTTGACATATATGAATGGACCTGAGGTCGTTTTGACATGAATGAGTGGGCCAAAGGCCGTTTTGACACGAGTGTATGGGCCGAAGGCCGTTTTGACGTAAACGAATGGGCCGAAGGCCATTTTGACAGAAATGAACGGGCCGAAGGCCGTTTTGACATAAATGAATGGGCCGAAGGCCGTTTTGACATGAATGGAAATCTGAAGGGGCCAAGGGCCAAAATGTTTGGAACTACAGTCACTTGATTTGAATTTCATATAGTTATATATATCTGTTAAATAGAAATATGGATTGGGCCCAAGGCCGTTTGGAACATGTTGTTCTACATTGTTATGTAATTTTTGTATTGGATATTATTCACTGGGCTATCGCTCACGCTCATTCATGTGTTTGTAAGTGAGCCAAGAGAAGTCCAAACCCAGCCCAGTGAAGTCTGTGAGGAACAACAAAGGTTTTTGGAGAGTCAGCCCTTGTGTCTCACGCACGAGACCCGTCTTCGCCCTTCCGTTATGTATTTATGTTTTGTCATATTGGCGAAGTTTTTGATTATGTTGTATATAGTTTCATGGGTTGACTTAGTTGGATGATCCTGTCTGTACAGAACCTTCTGGTACTATGTTTCGTTTGTGAGTTATTAACGTACATATGTATGGTTTGTTTTGATGTGCATATAAGCACGGTTCTATGGACAAAGTTTTAAATTTCTGCTTCCGTTTGGCCCCTTTACTCTGATGAGTTATGTCTGTTTTGGTTTGAGGCCGTAGGTAATCTCAAGATTACGGGCCGGTTATGTCCTTAACCCATAGGGGCGGGTTCGGGTCATGACAATGATGGATTAGATGCTCTGTTTTTTGATTGATATGGATCGGATGCTCTGTTTGTTCAATTATATGCATTTTACGTAGTCTTGTAGAGGGGAGGTTATTCAGATTATGTGAAGAATGTGGATGTTCTCATTTTGCTTTGATGTATCCATAATGGGGCTCTATGTGGGTGATATAATTCAGAGTATATGTATCAATGTGAATGTTTACATCTTGTTAATATTATGTGAAGAATGTGGATGTTCTCATTTTACTTTGATGTTTGCTTAATGAGGCTTTGTGTGGGTGATATAATTCAGAGTATATGTATCAATGTGAATGTTTACATCTTGTTAATATTATGTGAAGAATGTGGATGTTCTCATTTTACTTTGATGTTTGCTTAATGAGGCTATGTGTGTGTGATATAATTCAGAGTATATGTATCAATGTGAATGTTCACATCTTGTTAATGTGAAGTTATGGAGGGTTGCTTGCATGTTGTGTACTGCCACCTTAATGTGGTGGTGTCATTTTGATATTGTAAAATGTTTTATGTTGTGTAAAGATGATGGTGATAGTTTTCATTATGGATTTAGCACTTGAACTGTACACATAGGCATCTAATTTTGCACAATGTGAATTTTCATATCATTTTTGGATTATTGTTGATTATTGTATTGTTGTGTTTTTACAGGAGATGGATACCTTTATGATGTTAGTGTGTACATATGGTTGCAGTACAGCTGTAATAAATGTTGCTCGCGCATTGTGTTATTTGCATTTGGTGGAGTGTTTGTGTGAAAAATGGGGTGAGTTGTTTGCTGGTTCTATTTCATTGTTCTGTTGGCTACCTGGGATTAATAGGTATGATTTGGACAATGAGGAAGAATTTCAGAATATGTTATTGCTTGCTAAATCAATGGGGGTACAACATGTAGAAGTTGTCGTTGAGTTGAAAAGTGATATTAGTCAGTCTAGTAGCTCTGGGTCGCTGCGTGTGGGGGGTGATGAAGAAATTGATGCACTACGGAGATTTTGCCACCATAAGAGAATGTGTTATTGTCAACCCCTTGGGCAAATGGTATTACGCATGCGGGATAACGGTTTGTTGGAGGTGCACAAGAATTTTGTGATGTTTTATGTAAGTATGCCATCTAATGTGGGTTTCAGTTTATGTATGTCAAGAACGAGACAACAAGGGTAACTGCTGTGTGTGCGATGCACGAGGAGAGAGGCTGCTTGTGGGCTATACATTGTAGAGAAACACGAACAAATAGTTTTTTTCTACATCAAGAGGTTTAGTGATGTACATAGTTGTGGTACGAATGTCCGAACATCAAAGAATCCGTGAGTTAGTTCTGATTTGGTGTCAACTACCATATGAAATTATGAGGGACAAGTCGTTGACTCGACCGTGTGAGGTGGTGACTATTTTGAAGAGAGATTATGGGCTAGATGTGAGTTACCACGTGGTATGGTTGGGCGTGGAGAAAGCAAAGGTTGTTATTCATGGAGATCACTCATTATCGTTTGACCAGCTGTGGTGGTATTCGGATGCTGTGATGCGTTATAATCCGGGGAGTTATGTCAATATTGACTATGATGCGAGTAGTCAATAGTTTTGTCGTTTCTTTGAATCATTCGCTGCGTGTATTTCTGGGTTCAATTCTTGTCAGCCTTTATTATTCCTAGATGGAACATTCCTCAAAGGAAAGTACAAAGGTTAGCTACTTGCGGCAACGGCGAAAAATAGAAACAATGGTTAGTATTTTTTTTAGCTGTCTATTCATGTAAATATTCACATTGAGCGGCATAGTGTAGACATATAACAGACGATTACACAGTGTGTTCCACATTTACACTGGTGTCAATGTTTACATCAATACACATTGATGTGAACAACAACATAATATGACTGATTGAGAAATTATCAGTAATGTGAATGTTCACACCAGTGTTTACTAATGTGAGTTTATCCATTAATGGACATTAATGTGAATGTTTACATCATTAATGTTTACGAACCTAAATCCAAAAACAACAACAGTAATAGGGCAATGTAGATATAAACATTCACATGACCTGTTTCCTTTATATTGTTTTCTATTCACTTTGGAATATTGTGAATAGTTGTTTAATGGTGTTGTGTTGTAGGTCTATTTCTTGTTACATATGCGATTGTTGATTTAGAGACCACGGCCAATTGGTCGTGGTTCTTGCACGAACTTGGGAAGATTGTTGATGGTAAGCGCCAGATTACTTTTATTTCGGATCGTAATCTTGGTCTGTTAGAAGCTATGCCAAAGGTGTTCCCATCGGCTCACCACGGTTATTGCTTACAACACTTAAAGAGCAATTTAAGAGACCGGATGAAAGGAATTGATAATGGATTTAGGGATCACCTAGTAAGTAGTTTGGGTGACTGTGCTTACAAGCCAACTGTGGTAGGGTTTCATGAAAAGCTTGCGAAATTAAAAGAGGAGGGTAAGCAACGAGCACATAATTTTTTCAAGGACTTGGCACCTGAGCACTGGGCAAATTCATACTTCAGGTAATAGTAGTTTCCTAAAGTATTCCATTTGTCAAGTTTAGAATGGTAGCGATGTGAATTTTCAGTTATGTTTTCTGACAATGTGAAATTTCATATTCAGTTTCGAAGAAATTAAATTCTGTATTGTACAATGTTTGTGATGTTGTATAGGGGCATGTGTTATGGGGAGATGACATCCAATGCGGAGGAGTCATTTAATAATTGGATTAAAGAAGCACGCAATCTTCCTATCACTCAAATGGTGGACACAATTCGTACTCAGTTGATGCAACAAATGTCTGCATGGCGTAACCAAGTAAACAAATGGAATGAGCTTATTTGTCCTATATTCGAAACAATGCTTATGGATTCATTCAATGACAGCAGGTCTTGGCAAGTTAGCAAAGCCAATGAGGATGTGTTTGAAGTTCATTCGATACCATTTGTTACAGTTGATATTGCAAGGCATACATGTTCTTGCTTCAAATGGCAAATCAACAGATTTTCATGTGACCATGATGTGATTGCTATTCAGAAGAGCCACTACAACCTTAATGATTGTGTGGAACATTACTTTCATGTAGAGACATATCGTGCAGCTTATTTGGGTGCCATATTCCTATACCATCGGTGAAAAAGTCGCATTTTGATCCTACGGACTTTACTATATACCCACTAACTGTGAAAAGACCACCCGGAAGGCCGAAAAAGAATAAAATCCCATCAAGGGGTGAGAAACTAAAGCAAATAAGGTGTGGGAGATGTGATAAGTTGGGAAGCCATAATCAGAAATCATGCAAGGAGCTGATATAGGATATACATTTTTCATTTCAACATTGTGTTTTACATGGGATTTTTATACTGATTTTTGAAATAAGATTGTGTTGTGTTGGCAAATATTGTATTGCAATAAGATTACGTTGTGTTGGTAAGCGTAATAATGGTTTGGCAAACTTAGTATTTGATTTGTGTTTTTTCTTTTTCTTTTTGGGTACCAAACTTGTCACGACCCAAATCCGCCCTTATGGGTTTAGCACCGTAACCGGCCAGTAATCCAATGATTACCGAAGACTTGCTTAACAGTAAAACAGTAATACAGAGTTCAGGGGCTGGCGGAAGCCAAAACAGTAATTAAAAGATGTCCAATGAGCTGTGACAGTCTGTATGCAAAAAGACCTTTCATACATATTCACGTTCAGAACAAAACAGTATATACATACACATACAATCATCTGGGACAGGGACCCAATCCCTATTGGAACAGTACAGTACAATTATCATTCAGTCTATACAGTGACACAAAACAGAGACAAAAAAAGGGGAATCTAAAACACCCCAAACAGCCTTGGCTCGGTCAGGCTTGGAACCTCGCAGTGAGGCATAGTGGTTGGCTTGACAAAAAGGGAGTTTAACCCAACGCTCCTAGCTCCGGTCCGGTGCCTGGACACCTACATATATATATATAAACAGTGAGTTAAAGCCCAGTGAATAACATGTGCGTAAAGAGGTTAAGAATGAATGTCCTTTCAATATTTAAAACAGTCATTCGAACAGTATATCAATTATCCGATCATAGCAGTCATAAGTGGTACATCCAATAGCAAAACAGTACAGTAGGTCTTAACAGACCGAACAGCCAGTTGATGGCCATCATATCAGTAAACAGTAGTGGTTCCAATATGGAAACCGACAGAGATCTCTGTGACAGTAGCAGTACAGTACAGTAACAGTAAATTGCTATGGATGCCACGAATACAGTTCACAAATAGGACAAACATTCATTCAGTAATCAGTGTCATTTCATAAAGTAGTACAGTCATTTGTTCAGAAAATAATCTCAATTGAACATATCTTTACAACATTGTTACTCACAGAGTTCTGGGCTACGGATAAGCTAGTGCGCGTCTTCGGATGCCAGCCCTACACAGTTATAGGATGAACACACACTAAGTCACATACTTGGGAATCAAAGACTTAGTCCCTACTTAGACTCGGTGTGGTTCTACATCAATATCCTCCTTAAGATGCCTTAAACATGCCCTAGGAATGCCTAGGATGGAAAGAGGATGCAAAGATGTACTTATAAACACTTTTCAAAATTTTCAGAAAATAGGGGTCTCGCTCGAGCATGGCTTTCTACGCTCGAGCGGACATGCAGACAAAGGAGCTCCACTCGAGCGTGACTTCCGTCGCTCGAGCGGACTGCAAGCTACAGTAAAAATACTGGATGCTCAAAATTCACGCTCGACGGGTGCTCGACCCCCGCTCGAGCATGAGATACAAGTCCTCGCTCGAGCGGACTGTAAACTCATGCAAAGTACTGGATACACGTATTTTATGCTCGAGCGTCACTTTACTTGCTTGAGCGGACGGCATGATCTCAGATTGTACGCTTGAGCGTGGAGTTCCTCGCTCGAGCGTGGGTCCAAAATTTGGAAATTCTAGATTTGAACCTCAAGCTCAAAATCAAGTTTTAATGCATCAAATTCGATCCTTTTGGGCCAATTTTCTGGAAAAACACTTTTAAACTCATAATATAACCTGGTTCAAAGATCAATTTGAGAAATCGAAGCCCAAAGGTAGTTCAATTAAACAAAATTTCAAAGAAGTTTTCATGAACATGAAGAACAATGCAAATTCAACACATGTATGGGTTCCTTGGAACTCCAATGTGCTAAAACAAGATCAAATACAAGATTTAACTTCAAAACATGGTGAGTTCATGGATCAAGACCCAAAATATAAACATGCATGCAACAATTTTCATTAAACAACTTCAAAACTTCAATATATACATATGCATGCATGATCTAAGCTCCAATTCAACAATCTTAAATCAATTCTTGACTTAAAACCTCTAATCTTCCAAGAACCATGCAAAGACTAACTTAATTCACAATTAAGAGGATAAATTCCATACCTAGGTCCCTCAATTACAAGAATGAGAGTTCAATTATGCAATCAACCTTCAATTCCTTCAAGTCTCCAAGCTAAAATTGATGAAATCAAGTTTTCCTCTCACTCTCTCTCTCTAGTCGGCTATGGCTCAAGAAATGGGCTGATGAAATGTAATGCAATCAAGTCTCAAGGTGTTGTAGAGATAGGTCACTAAGTGGCAAAATAGTGATTAAGGCCAACTATGTAATTTAACATTATTAAATCTAATTTAATTATACCAAATCACATTTCAATTAAACATGCCATAAAATCACATTAATTCTAATTAACACAAAGCACTAATCCATTTCTGGTTCGACCACCGATAAGGCCTTCAATTTGCAGTTTAAAACATAAAACATGAACAGATCATTTAACAGTCAACAGATAGAATTGTATTCAACTAACACACTCAATCAATCAGTTCAGAAATTTCAATCAATTAACATGCTTAATCATAGATTAGCACTAATCAGTGGTATTATCAGTAAACAGTGGTGAGGGTTATCACAAAACTGATATTTTGTTGAAGTTTTAATGATGAATACATGATGTGGACATTCACACTTGCGTAAAAAAATTCATATTATGTGAAAACTCGCACATGGGTTGAACTTTTTTACATTATTGTTGTCAATGTTCACATGAATATAAACTGTGATGTGAACTTTCGCATGCATAGAGATTGACATGTTGTGAACATTCACAACTGTTATGAATAAGAACAAATGTGAATATTCACACATGTCTATGTAGTCTGTAATGATGTCATGTAGACAATGTGTACATTCGTGCACAAAAAATGTGTATTATAGAACAATCGGGTTCAAACAATTGTATAAATCATGCTCATCACAACACAACAGTATGAATATCATAAGTGCATATGAACATTCACATCAATGGTGCAATTGTGAACATTCACATCTGTAAAACATTAGTGCATATGAATATCATAAGTGAATTTTCACATTTGGCAGAGAAGAATAACATTCACAACTGTTATGAATAAGAACAAATGTGAATATTCACACATGTGTATGTTATCCGTAATGATGTCATGTAGACATTCTTGCACAAAATGTGTGTACTATAGAATAATCGGGTTCAAATAATCGCATAAATTATGCTCATCACAACACAACAATATAAATATCATAAGTGAATATGAACATTCATATCAGTGGTGCAACTGTGAACATTCACATCTGTAAAACATTAGTGCATATGAATATCATAAATGAATATTCACATTCGGCAGAGAAGAATAACATTCACAACTGTTATGAATAAGAACAAATGTGAATATTCACACATGTGTATGTTATCCGTAATGATGTCATGTAGACATTCATGCACAAAATATGTGTACTATAGAACAATCGGGTTCAAACAATCGCATAAAATAACATAACAACACCAAAGGTAAATCAAAATTCACAAGTGGCTTTTTCCCATTAATAGATGTTGTATCACTGATTTATAATCAATTGTTATGTCAAAATGTCAAAGCAATTGATATTAACATTCATATCGAGTGTTGGTTAGTTTATAGGTGGACACCCCCCATCTATAGGTTTTAATGACGCTCTGATTTCTTATGATTCAAAAAACTATGTACTAACAAGTCTCATAGTCCACACCATTCAGAATTAGTGAGGCTACCAACAATTTCTTCATGGTATATGTACGCCCGCATGATGTAACACACTGTAGGTCCGCAGTCCAGCCTGTAAATGCAAAATGGTTTTGATTAGCACTTGACATGTATGTTTGCATAATGGTTATGAAGGATTTGTAAAAAAATGTAGCGAGGCTTACGAGTCGTCGCTCTGCCGAGGATAGACATCAACTGATATGATTGGTTGTGACGGATATTGGCCTTCTAACTTAGTGCATAGCGGTGTTGACTCGCCAATAACGCGCACAATGTTCTCGATGAACTTCCTCTGTGTAGGGAATTTCACATTAGGCACCAACGAACATATGTGTGTGTACATTCATTTTTGGAATTTAACGCATGACAACAAGTTATATTTGTGTGCAAAAAGAGCCACTTACAACTTTCTGTGCTTGGTCGATATGCGGGTCATGTATGCCTGTCCTTGGACGCAATCAGTTGTAATGCTTCCACAAATTGTCTTTAGCATCATACACAACTATCCTCCGGTGGAAGTCATGGTGCAATGGGAATAGTAGGTATCTCTCTCCTTGGTAGTTTTTCACATGTGCATTAATGTGTTTACTTCTTTTGCGAGGATGGTACTCTCGTATCACTTTCTGTACACATTGGACTAATAATTAATAGACTGTGAAGTTTCAAATTCACATTAGCAAAAATGGAATGATAGATTTTACCAAACACATGCTCGTGAAGATGAATGACACTTTATCTGAAGTTGGGCTGACCACCTCTTGTTGTTCATGTAATAGTTCGGCATATGCATCTATGAGCTGCACAAACATAGGGCCATATTATATTATTTGTGGTGGGTGAACAATGTGTACCTGTGGCTGTGTGTATGTGTGTCTCTGTGTGTATATGCATGAAGAGTGAATCATCTTTGTAATGGCATACATTGTTGTGTATCGATTCCTCCTTGCTAAGGTTCACAATGTTATCAAAACACACATGTGTAGACTTTGAGTCTCCTTTCCACACAAGCAGCCTGTGCATTTTAAACAAACCAATGTGAATATTAACATTGCACAGTTTTGAACAAATCAAATAAATAAGCACAGTGGTAAATATTGACAATTATGGAATGTGAATGTTGACATTAGGTGTTTGTACGGTCACTTACTCATCACCTCCACTCTTTTGTAAAGCTTGGACCTTTTGTTTGTCTTGTTTGGACATCTTGCTCCAGACTTTGAACTTGTTGATCAATGTCAATAATTTTTTTGGGTGCTTCGCTGGTGGGTGTTTGTCCACATCTTCAACCATTTCAACTATATGGGGTTGTTTTTGGCCAGGTAAGTCTGGGTACTGGAAGTCAGGCAAACGATACTCTTTTCGATCTTTCTCCTTTATACGTTTCATCCTAGAAGGTGGGCTGAGATTGTGTTGCATTGGGGCAAGGGGTTGCTTCTGCGCCTCAGCTTGTGTGACAATGTGGACTGACTGGTCATCATAAAGGTCCTGAAGAATTATTTTCTCGCATTCTAAGTCGATGACCAGCTGCGTTAAGCGCTTAATTTCTTCATCCTTCTTCTCCATGAACTTTTTTATTTCGGTATTCATGTTGGGTGGGCTTGATTGGTTGAACAATTTATGTTCAAGATCAGTTATGACTCTTGCCCTTAACTTCCATGAGAATTGAAGGTGTTTGTACTTTGCTTCCCATTGCCTTATGATGCCCCAAGCCTTCTAATTTTCTTTGACAAGCACATCAATGATATCGGGTTGGCTTGTGTTTGCTATGACAATAGCTCTCTCATTATGTGGGCTGCTAAATAGAATGTGAATGTCCTCATTACTATCATTTAGCTCAACTCCATCCCCAGAAAATTGGGAGTTGTTGCCATTGTGTTGTTCTTCCTTGATGTTAGAGAGGTTGAGAGAAGTGGTGGCTGGTTCATAAATTTCGGGCTCCACCTTCAATGTTGTACGCCTGAACTTTTGTAATTCTGTTGGGGTTGCAAAGAGTTCGCCAGCATTAACCTGAAATGAAAAATTAATGTTACTTAACGTATATATTTGGGTGGTGTTATAATATGAATGTTTTGATCAATAATTGAAGGTCATACCTCATTAAAACCAATATCAGCCAAAGAGGTGGTTTTCATATTCTTTTGTAAAGCAATCAGATCCTACTTGACACAGCGAGGAATGACATTGGGCTTGTGAGGTTGTTGGAGGGTTGTGTGCTCACACAATCAATACTTCAACAAAACAACAAAGACATATGTTATTTAGTATTTGCATAGAAATGTCAACATATGTGAACATTAATAACAGTGACACTGTTGTGAATATTCACATTAGTATATCATGAGTGAATATGAACATTCACATCAGTGGTGCAGATGTGAACATTCACATCTGTTAAAAATAATTGCATATGGACATTCACATCAATGGTACATGTGTGAATGTTCACAGGTTGCATAGATGAACAACACTGAAGGACATATGAATGTTATTATTTGAGAACATGGGTACTTACCATCAATAACATGACACAGTCAGTGACTTTTGCCGGCTTTTTGTCATTTTGGGAAATGGAGGATGTCAACGTTGTTCTAATTTGCTTGGCCCAATCATATTCTTGCATGCTTTCCAATGGGACCATATGTGCGTAGTAGCCCCATCATATTGTCTCATCGCTTGTCGAGAAAAAAAGTTTTTGGCAAGTATACATGCAGACTACTCAGGCGACTTCTTCGTTGTCATCTTTCTTTTTACCTTTCAATGCCTCGATCAAAAGGGTGTGTATCCATTTTGAAGTCAACCGGCTGACATTTTTGCACCTTTTGTTTATAATGCCAGTCTTTGGTTTCGCATTATATAATATGTCCATTGGCTTGGTGCCACAGTCCACACCAAAAATCAGCTTGATGTTGTTGTCGTGTATATTCATCTTCTTTTCCCTAATGTAGAAAGCATCTTTTGAAACTTTGTACATTTATAGGACATGCACAACAATATCATCGTACTTCATGCATTTGTCAAGGTCAATCTCACTGTTTCTCAATGCATCTAATAAATACCAAAAAGGTGTTTGTCGTAGGCAGCCAAGCTATGCTTGTGTGAATTTGGTGCTTTTCATTAATTTCACTAGTCTGGTCATGTTAGATCTGTAGTTGACACGTCGCATGTCAACATTGCTACTAGTATTTGCTTGTGCGCTTTCTTCCTTAACATGGTACTCATCTCTTTTTCTCTTTGAGGTTTTCTTCTGTGCAAGATTTGCAAAATGGAGCATTTAAAAAAAATTAAGTCAAGGCTCATGTGATTAGCATAGTGGAATAGATGTGAACATTCATAGCATTGCCACTGTTATGAATGTTTACAGTTATGTGCATGGGTGTGAATGACCACAATTTTGTGTATGGATGTGAATATCCATATCTGTACATGGATGTGTATGTTGACTGTGTCAGCACAAACACAATGTGCATGCACAAACACAATGTGCATATTGTGTGAGTGTGTAAAAATCAATGTATGTTTGTACAACCATGAACAACATTCAAGAACATGTGGATGTTAACACAAACATATAAAAGGATGTTGTGAACATTTACAGTCCTAATTTGTATGGCAATGCACATTCTTACTACAATCATGCAATGCCAATCTTATAATACAACCTCAAAATTGAAATACAATTTGAAACATGGGATAACAAAAGTGATATATTTCCTCTAAAGACAGTGGTTAATATTCACAAAGTGTCTAATTAATTTACACATGTAATGAATGTTCATAACATAATTATGTATCACAACAACATCTAACACAAGGAATTTTAAATGTGAATGTTCATTATGATTAATAACAACAATTTGAAGGATAGTGTCAATATTTGCAGGGACTGTATTTCATGCTACTTTCATATAAAATAATCAAGAATTGAAGGTTCAACTTATTGGATCACCATTAACAATCAACAATATCAACAAGGCAAACATTCACAAAAGGGGAAAAAATATATATATATAATATTACAAAATAATGATTGGCTAAACATTTTCAATCCATGTGAATGTTCACAGCTTTCAACAACAACAACAATAATATCTGAAATAATTTGATTATCCAAATATTTTCAATCCATGTGAATGTTCAGAGCTTTCAACAACAATAACAACAACAGTAGAAACAATTTGGTTTGGCCAACATTCTTCCAAGCCATTTGAATGTTCATAGTTGTGAACACAACATAATGGCAACTGTAATATTTTTGATTGAAAAAAATTAATATAATTAGAAAGTACGATTGAGTGGTTCAGATTAAAAGTTAGGGTATGAACAATATGGACTCCTATATATTGTATAAATAGAAACAGGGGATATTTGTGAAAGTTGACAATGTTGTTTGTTGAAAAAGAGATTTAGGGTTTCAATACACGAATGAGTAGATTACTTACGTTTTTTGCCCATTTCGACGGTTTCATTGTCACAAATTGTTGTCGAAGGTGATTTTGACAAATATAGACCTTACGGATTTTCAACAATGGTGATTTCACAATTTCGGCAATCGACGGCGTAGGGACGACGAAGAAGATGTTCAGACAATGCGACGATGCGACGATGGAACAAAGACAATTTTTTGGGCGTTGAGACGATATGGAATACGACTTTGGATTTCTGGAATGGTAAAGATACTGTGCGTGATTTCCTGCGCAAGAAAAGAGGGGAAGAGAGACGGTTATTAGATTCAAAGAAATGATGGACGCGTGTTTGTTTGAGGGTTTTTTTGGTCTTTTAGTATGAATTGAACCTAATGAAATATTATAAAACACTATGGGTCTTATGGAATAACACTCTTAGATAATGGATTTACTAAAAAAGCACCCTTTTTTTTATGTGACAATTTTTTTTTTTTAAAATTGTCTCTCTCCTTAAATTGGAGGGAAACTTAAATTTACAATAATATATTTTTTTGAAAACCAAACAAAGATCTTTTTTCAAAATAGAGTTTTCAAATGGGGGATTTGGTGATAGCCCCCTCACTATCTAATTTGTCTTTCAAAAGGATAAGAATTATATAAATACTTTCAAAACCCCCTAATATTTTAAAACTTGTTTCTTTTACTATATTACCCTTATATCTATCAGCTCTTCTATTAAGCCATCTTCACTGTGTATTTCAGAGTAAAATTTTACTCTGAATAAGAGTAAAATGTTATACTCTGAAACTAAAAGTAAAATTTTACTCTGTATAAAAGTAAAATTTTACTCTAAAAAACTAGTAAAATGTTAGACTCTACACAAAAGTAAAATTTTACTCTGTATAAAAGTAAAATTTTACTCTGAAAAACGAGTAAACTGTGAGACTCTGAAGCTAAAAGTAAAATTTTACTCTGTATAAAAGTAAAATTTTACTTTGAAAAACTAGTAAAATGTTAGACTCTACACAAAAGTAAAATTTTACTCTGCATAAAAGTAAAATTTTACTGTGAAAAACGAGTAAATTGTGACATTCTGAAGCTAAAATTAAAATGTTACTTTGCACAAAAGTAAAAAAGCGAAGGCAGTGTTTGTGGCGGCTGAAGTGTTTGGCAATGACCACCTCTTGATAGTAAAATTTTACTATCATTCTAACACCAGAGTAAAATTTTACTCTAATTCTCTCAAACAAAAAACAAAGCAATAGAACTAGAGTAAAATTTTACTCTCATTATCTGAAACAAAAAATAGAGCAATAGAACCAGAGTAAAATTTTACTCTCATTATCTGAAACAAAAAACAGAGCAATAGAACAAGAGTAAAATTTTACTCTGGTTTTGTCAAATGAAATTAGATAAAAAAACAACAAAAATAAATAATAATAAAAAAAAAACAAACAAACAAACAAAAACAAAACAAATTAATCAACAAATCAACATATCTAATTGAGAAGAAAAACTTCTAAAACTCGATCAACAATCACAAATCTCAATGAAAAGAATACATGTGTTCAACAACACTCATACACACAAATATATATATATATATATATATTCAAAACTCAAATCTGTGTTTAAAAAAATATGTATAACCAAGCAACTCCACCAGCACTCTTCTCCACGTGGTCGTCATTGTTGATCGCGCGTCGTTGCTGAACGATGTTGGAGAAATCAACGGAAAGATCGGAGTAGAGAGATATGATGTCACGACCCGAACCCGCCCCTATGGGTTAAGGCCATAACCGGCCAGTAATCACGAGATTACTTACGGCCTCAAACCAAATAAGATAAGACTCATCAGAGTAAAAGGGGCCAAACGGAAGCAAATTTAAAATTTTGTCCATAGAGCCGTGCTTATATGCACACCATAACATTCCATACGTACATGTGTTAATAACTCATAACAGAAAGTGTAATGACATAAGACTCTATACAGACAGGATCATCCAAACTAAGTCAACCCATGAAAACTATATACACACGTATTCAAAACTTCGCCAACCTGACAAAATGTAAATACATAACAAAAGGGCAAAGACGGGTCTCGTGCGTGAGACACAAGGGCTGACTCTCTCAAAACCTTAGTTGTTCCACAATGGCTTCACTGGGGCTGGGTCTGGACCTCTCTTAGCTCATCTACAAACACATGAATGAGCGTGAGCGAAAGCCTAGTGAATAATATCAAATAAGAAGATACAACAATATGCAGAACAACATATTCCGAACGGCCTTGGGCCCAATTCATATTTCTATTTAACATATATATATACAATTTAAGTCAAGTGACTGTGATTCTAAACATACTGGCCTTTGGCCCATTTATCTTTCCATAACAAACTGGCCCTTGGCCCATTCAAACTTTCGTTCATGTCAAAACGGCCTCTGGCCCATTCATTCATGTCAAAACGGCCTCTGGCCCATTCATTCTATTATTCAGATCGAACTGTTATTCGTGTCAAACTATTACTTATATCAAACTATCATTCGTGTCAAACTATTATTCGTGTCAAACTGGCCTTTGGCCCATTCAGACTTTCATTTATGACAGAACGGCCTCTGGCCCATTCATTCATGTCAAAACGGCCTTTGGCCCATTCTTTTGTGTCAAAACGGCCTTTGGCCCACTCATTCATGTCGAAACGACCTTCGGTCCATTTATTCATGTCGAAACGACCTTCGGTCCATTCATTTATGCCAAAACGACCTTCGGTCCATTCATTTATGCCGAAACGACCTTCAGTCCATTTATTCATGTCGAAACGACCTTCGGTCCATTCATTTATGCCAAAACGACCTTCGGTCCATTCATTTATGTCAAACTGGCTCATAGGCCTTTCATATCAAACTGTGTCCACCATTCAAATTAATGAACTTTACAAAACTTACATAGAAGTAGCCATTGGACAATAACATATGTAGATATTACTCACAGTGATCGGCTTGTAGATTTGCCCTGGAGCTTGACCCTACACATCACATAACATGTACGGGTCACAAATAACTCAATCCGTTCTTTAATTTACACATTTCTCTTTAGGCTTCATTCTTATCTCTTTAATTCAATTACAATGCTCAGAGTATGCCTAAGAGTGCTTAGAAGTGAAAGGGAACGGAAAAACAGAACACGAAATGCATTTTCAGAATTTCAGAAAACAGGGTCCCCGCTCGAGCGTGAAATACCCCGCTCGAGCGGACCCTTAAGGCCTGGAAAAGTGCTGGTTGTATCAAAAATACGCTCGAGCGTTAATTAGAGCGCTCGAGCGGAAGGCCTGTCAAAATAGCTCCCCCGCTCGAGCGTGAATTACCCCACTCGAGCGGACATCAAGTCTGCAAAAAATACTGGGAGCATGCATTTCCCGCTCGAGCGGACCTCAAAATTCTGGAAAACCCAGAACTGTGTTCTTGAGCTTCATTTCGACTTTCCAGCCACAATACTTGCATGCAATGACTCAAATCCCAATATAATCATACTAACATGGCACCAATGCAAGATTATAACATTATGGAGCTCAATTTCTTGATTTATCTGCATGCATGTTCCAAAATGTGTTAAACTCAATTCCAACATAACAAACTCATGCATTCAAGCTCATATCTTCTCGAATTGTACATGCATGTGATGAATTAGCCACATTCCCTACTTAGATAACACAAAGGGTGATTAAGACATGAGTTTCCTTTAACATTTCACATGGATTATACATATTTGTGCTCAAACATGCAATATCAAGGTGATTTCCTACATGCATGCACATATTAAGCTTCAATTCAACAAATACAACCCAATTCCATTTCAATCTTACTCTTGATCACCAAATTAGTTTGAGCACACAAAAATTACAAACTATAATCCAAGAATTACTCACCTAGGAGCTTGATTCTCACAATCTATGATTAAATCTTGAATTAGGCTTCCATTCCCCAAGTTTTAAGACCACAATTGCACAATCCCTCTTTCTCCCTCTCTATAGTCAGCTCTCTCTCTCTCTCTCAAATTAAGTCCAAGAATCAGTCAAAATAAGCTAAAGGAGAAAAATGAGGTGTAGTGCTCAAATACATCAAGTCCCACTAAGTCAATATAATAATAATAAGGCAATTGGATATTAATCCACCAATTTGATCGATTTAATCTGACTCGAATCAATTTTCAATTAAATTCCACCGTAGGCTCTAAAAATTATGCCAATCACAATGGCGTAATCAATTTCGGGTTTTGTGGCCGATAAGGCCTCCAATTTAATTTCTAAAGCAGAAAAATCAAACAGATATTCCTACGGTGAACAGATAGAAATTCAAAACCACATATTTTCACATAATGGTGCACAAAATCATATCAAAACACATAATCACATTCATATTAAGGACCAATTAGCATATTACGGAACATGGGTATCACAGTCTTCCCCCCTTTAGGAAGTTTGGTCCTCCAAACTTAATTTACCTTTAGTCGAAACAATTCCGAACACTTTTCCTTCAACGGTTCCAATCCTTTTGATAGTCACCTGCTTAGTCTCAAAATCAAGCGACACTCTGTTCTCAATCAGTCAAAGACTCAACTTTTCCTCCATACAAGACTTGTATGGTGCCAAACTGAAACTAGAGTGTGAGCTGTTATTGTAAGCAAAATCTGTCAACGATGGATAGATTTTTTCCAATTCCTTGAAAATCTAAAGCATACATTTGGAGCATTTCTCCCAGAATCAAAAAAGTTCTTTCTGATTATACATCAATTTGCAGATGGAAAGTAGCGCTGAATTCCAATTCAGTTCTCATTGCCTCTTGAAGGCTTGTCACAATTCAAACACATTTTAGAATTTGTCTAAAACAATAGATACTGGGACCTTATGCAAACGAGCAATCTTATTGATATAACAGTGGCTAGTCTACCAGCATCATACGAAAATTTCACAGGAAGGAAACGAGCAATTTAGTGATCCTACATACAAAACTCAAACGGGACTTATACCTCGAGTGCTCAAGGTAGCCCCACAACGAATTTGTAGTTACATATTCCCATTTCCATTCCAAAATAGAGAAAGATTGAAGTAGTTCTGCCAATACCCGATATTCAACTTTGACTTGTTGGCACTAAAACATTTAGACACAATTCAACAATTTCCCTCTTCACAATAGGTTGCCAACATATTAATTTCAAACGTCAGCTAACTTTATCACAGAAGTTCGGTCTATTTCCTTGTCACAAAAGTCCAATTCGTTTTTCAATAATTCCACAATTCACAACCCGATTCAGTATTTAGTCCAGTGACTCATCACAGTCATCCAAGGTCAATCAAATGTCTTCAGGAATTTAAAGTGGATCCAGACACTGATTCCCGAGTCAGCAAGATAACAACGAAACAATCCACCACACGACATACGTAACTCATGTATCCCCATAGTACCAATTGTAGAGTACAATAACACTAAAGCAGTCCATTTCTAACATAATACATGTTCCCTCAATCATCAAACAGTTTACAGTTTCCAATTCAGTTCAGTATTCAATTCTCTGTTCTATCGAGTCTCCCCACATTATCTGATAGTCGTCAAAAGCATAAGGCAATTCATATACTAATCCCCATGGCGTCAAAGGTAATACTAAAACAATCAATCACGTGTTAAACACAATTTACACATCCTCAAAGCCCCAATCACAGAATATGACGACACGGAGCAGTTATTCACAAAGCGTACTGAATTCACGCACTTACGGACAATCAGGGTTTTTCAAAGTTTCTTGGATGTTTAAACATCTACAAATTACAAAAGGATGACATTCCGGACAAAACAAAAGAATAATCGTCTCGGAATCGAAGCACACCCGTTCACGACCGTCGGTGGCCGACTCGAGATCGATTAGTCAAACCCACCCGTACAAGACCGTCGGTGGCAAAAGATATCCCAACAAGGGTGCTACATAGGCTTAACGTCCCCTAGCACGAAAGAACGCTCCAAGAATGTCATCAAAACAAACATAATACCATTCACTACAACCTGATTCCCCAAAATCTGATAGCATTGAAGTAACTACTCTCCCTTACAAAACATATTCTGATCAGTTAAAGACAAATGTTCAGTACTACTTACAATCAAATCAATCTGCCATCATCAGTCCCCATAGCGTCAAACCAACCAGGATGGGACAATACACAAGCATCGTTCCTTAAGACACCCAATCACAGGATTTGTACAATTCGGCTCATTTTCAACACATATGTCCTCGATAGTTGGGGGTTGGTTCTCAACGATGTTCATGGTTAGAGCAATCTGTCATAGCCACAAAAGGTGTTTCAAATAGGTTAAGTACTCTAAACAGATTCAAGTTTTGGGTCTATCAGTTTTTCTGCCAAGAATATCTGGCTATTTATTTACAAGCAATCCTCAATCCCTTTTTACAAAATTAAATCAGACAGAGGGTCTTATCAAACAATCCCGACACAGGTCTTGCCAAATTAAATCAAACAAAGGTTCCATCAAATCATATCAAATGAGGGTTCCATCGGAACAATATCAGGCAAAGGTTCTATCGGATCGAATCAGATAAAAATTTTCTCAAATAGGACACCTTCGGTTCTGTAGGGCGTACTTTGTTTGCTTAGGTACATGGTTGATAGTTTCTCAACTGCCCTAAGTTCACCAGTTCTCAAAGTCATATCAGAATCATTCATCACAATAGTTCATATCAAAGTGTTTCAAATCAGGTACAATATGGTATTGTCTACGTAAATTCGGGGGTAGTTGCGTATACATGCAGTTATTCGTATCAGGAGGTACGTATCATAATCAGTATAGCAGTTCCCAAATAAGTCTTATATACAAGAACATGGTGCACAGTAACACATTAAACAAAATTCTTCAGGTACACATAGTATAGGATTGTTACGCAAAAGTTCCAAATTAGTCACATAATCCAGTCAACGTTCTACCAATCAAAATACATGGCCTCACAGTCATAGAATTCATCATTTGGGGTGCTCAACTCGCTCACACAATCACAGAGTCATAATTCCAGTGGTTTAGTTATTGAAGACGGTAACATAATAAATCACCCTGAGCATAGGTGTAGATATACATGTGCATGTGTAGAGTCAATCAATATCCTAAAACGTATTTCACAAATTTCCCAAACGGGGCATATACCTCCAATGAATACAGTTTCGATCATGTGGGTCTAACCGATCTAGATACACATGCAGCAGATATGGAAAAATATGCCGATCCGAATCAAATAATATCCCAAGCGAAGATGTACAAATACTAATTCAGAATCAATCACATAGGCATTCGTTTATAAACAATATAGATACTGGGATAACAATCATAGTATTCTGAGTGCTTCCTGGGATGAGTGCAATTACTCCATCCTGAGTAGCAATTCCTACCACTGGTACGGATTTAGCCGAGGCAGAGGATTCATTCACATTTCGTTCAATCGGGACAGTTCCTTACTATGGTCCATTTTACCACATCTATAACGAGCCCCAGAAATCTGATAACAAACTCCTCGGTGTTTCTTACACTGGTGGTGGCAAAGGTTCTTGCCGTAGCGGCAACTGACGCTGTTGTCTCAAGATCTCTGCCAATTCTTGTACCACTCTTTTCGGACTATCAAGTCGGGCTATGGAAGAACCTTCCAACCCGTATGCCCTTAATTTGCCCATACTCTACACAATTTCTTATCGAACTTTACCAAACACTGGGATGCCCAATACGAAGTTAAACACAAATACACATGGGTACATTCGCACATAGGCACATTGTTATATTCTCATTTCACATATCGTACACAATTAATCACATACGTAACAGATAATTGCATACTTATCAAATATCGCATACTGAACATTTACTAAGTAATTATATACTCAAATCATGTTCATATTTCACATAGACACCCATTTGCAGAATCAATGCACATAAGCAACTTTTCATGATTCATATGTTCATGATTGTGCATTATAACAAAACAAACTTGTTGTACACATTAGTGTAGCAATTCATATCTCATATTCAAATGTGTGGTACTTCTTTAGCGTAACATATCATGTTGGTCAAGTACATCAAGTTCCATAACGGAACCTCTGGTACCGGGTAACATATCTCATACATAGGCCACGGTATTGTTTCCCCCGGGCGAGGGCCTGCGCCACGGTATTATTTTCCCCGGGCTAGGGCCTCATGACCATAAGCCACAGTATTATGTCCCCTGGGCGAGGGCCTCTGCTAAGGATACCACAATTACGTTCAAGGAAAAGTTGGGCAATCATTCATTCATGCAAAAGTAGCATTTCAGGGAACTCGTCATTTCATATCGTCAGAAAATATTTAAAGTTCACCATCTGATTAAACTTGCATCATACTTTATACAAAGATACACAAGTGTGTATATACTAGAAAGCATGCATATTCGAACAATTTCAATGCAAGAAATTCACAATTTATATCACATAATCATTCGTAACAAGAGGTTAAGCATATTATCGATGCTTTCAAATTCATACTTATGAATGCATCCTAGATCTTTTCTAGACGCTTATTGCTCATTTGGACAAGTGTGTGAGTTATTAACTCATGCTCTGATACCACTCTGTCACGACCCGAACCCGCCCCTATGGGTTAAGGCCATAACCGGCCAGTAATCACGAGATTACCTACGGCCTCAAACCAAATAAGATAAGACTCATCAGAGTAAAAGGGGCCAAACAGAAGCAAATTTAAAACTTTGTCCATAGAGCCGTGCTTATATGCACACCATAACATTCCATACGTACATGTGTTAATAACTCACAATAGAAAGTGTAATGACATAAGACTCTATACAGACAGGATCATCCAAACTAAGTCAACCCATGAAAACTATATACACACGTATTCAAAACTTCGCCAACCTGACAAAATGTAAATACATAACAAAAGGGCGAAGACGGGTCTCGTACGTGAGACACAAGGGCTGACTCTCTCAAAACCTTGGTTGTTCCACAATGGCTTCACTGGGGATGGGTTTGGATCTCTCTTAGCTCACCTATAAACACATGAATGAGCGTGAGCGAAAGCCTAGTGAATAATATCAAATAAGAAGATACAACAATATGCAGAACAACATATTCCGAACGGCCTTGGGCCCAATTCATATTTCTGTTTAACATATATATATACAATTTAAGTCAAGTGACTGTGATTCTAAACATACTGGCCTTTGGCCCATTTATCTTTCCATAACAAACTGGCCCTTGGCCCATTCAGACTTTCATTCATGTCAAAACGGCCTCTGGCCCATTCATTTATGTCAAAACGGCCTCTGGCCCATTCATTCTATTATTCAGATCGAACTGTTATTCGTGTCAAACTATTACTTATATCAAACTATCATTCATGTCAAACTGGCCTTTGGCCCATTCAGACTTTCATTCATGACAGAACGGCCTCTGGCCCATTCATTCATGTCAAAACGGCCTTTGGCCCATTCTTTTGTGTCAAAACGGCCTTTGGTCCACTCATTCATGTCGAAACGACCTTCGGTCCATTTATTCATGTCGAAACGACCTTCGGTCCATTCATTTATGCCAAAACGACCTTCAGTCCATTCATTCATGTCGAAACGACCTTCGGTCCATTCATTTATGCCAAAACGACCTTCGGTCCATTCATTTATGTCAAACTGGCTCATAGGCCTTTCATATCAACCTGTGTCCACCATTCAAATTAATGAACTTTACAAAACTTACATAGAAGTAGCCATTGGACAATAACATATGTAAGATATTACTCACAGTGATCGGCTTGTAGATTTGCCCTGGAGCTTGACCCTACACATCACATAACATGTACGGGTCACAAATAACTCAATCCGTTCTTTAATTTACACATTCCTCTTTAGGCTTCATTCTTATCTCTTTAATTCAATTACAATGCTCAGAGTATGCCTAAGAGTGCTTAGAAGTGAAAGAGAACGGAAAAACAGAACACGAAATGCATTTTCAGAATTTCAGAAAAACAGGGTCCCCGCTCGAGCGTGAAATACCCCGCTCGAGCGGACCCTTAAGGCCTGCAAAAGTGCTGGTTGCATCAAAAATACGCTCGAGCGTTAAATAGAGGGCTCGAGCGGAAGGCCTGTCAAAATAGCTCCCCTGCTCGAGCGTGAATTACCCCGCTCGAGTGGACATCAAGTCTGCAAAAAGTACTGGGAGCACGTATTTCCCACTCGAGCGGCAGGTTCTCGCTCGAGCGGACCTCAAAATTCTGGAAAATCTAGAACTGTGTTCTTGAGCTTCATTTCGACTTTCTAGCCACAATACTTGCATGCAATGACTCAAATCCCAATATAATCATACTAACATAGCACCAATGCAAGATTATAACATTATGGAGCTCAATTTCTTGATTTATCTACATGCATGTTCCAAAATGTGTTAAACTCAACACCAACATAACAAACTCATGCATTCAAGCTCATATCTTCTCGAATTGTACATGCATGTGATGAATTAGCCACATTCCCTACTTAGATAACACAAAGGGTGATTAAGACATGAGTTTCCTTTAACATTTCACATGGATTATACATATTTGTGCTCAACACATGCAATATCAAGGTGATTTCCTACATGCATGCACATATTAAGCTTCAATTCAACAAATACAACCCAATTCCATTTCAATCTTACTCTTGATCACCAAATTAGTTTGAGCACACAAAAATTACAAACTATAATCCAAGAATTACTCACCTAAGAGCTTGATTCTCACAATCTATGATTAAATCTTGAATTAGGCTTCCAATCCCCAAGTTTCAAGACCACAATTGCACAATCCCTCTTTCTCCCTCTCTATAGTCGGCTCTCTCTCTCTCTCAAATTGAGTCCAAGAATCAGTCAAAATGAGCTAAAGGAGAGAAATGAAGTGTAGTGCTCAAATACATCAAGTCCCACTAAGTCAATATAATAATAATAAGGCAATTGGGTATTGTAGACAGGCCCGCGGGAGACCTCGCTACAGCTCGGACTCGATTCGTGTTACGGTTCTTAATCTTGAACCAAAGAGTCCAAATTCGGCAAATCGTTTTGAGAAAACAGATTTTTGAAAGAAGTGCCAAACATGGACTGCTTTGCCAGATACAGAGTTGCCACCTAAATATTTTATTTTGGGAAATTTAGGAAACCCTGACTCGTTGCCTAAGGCCACGTGTCCGTCATCACCAAAGTTGCTTCGGCTCGGGAACTTGGGTACGATTGGGGAAGGTCACTTCGTGAGCACCCCCGCTCACCCGATCAAAGATCGACCTCTACTAACCATGATATCTAGTTTTGAAAACATTGTGCGTTCTTATTCCGGTTATTAGCCTAGATTTACTATGTGATGCGCATAGCATACAAGTATAGACCGGGTCGCTTGAATTGGAACAAAACATTTCATGTTTATTTGTTTGAAAATGGTTTGATGGTGCTACCCGCAGGTAGGCTAAGACGTGGATTTGCCACCCTCGGGTGGGCTTAGAAAATATGGTTTTGCCACTATATAATGGGCTTAAAACAAACATTTGATGAATTGTTCCAATCCAAATAACCCAACCTTCACCCACTGGCATTCAGGCAGTTATATCGCATAAGCAATTCGTCTCATGGTAAGCATGCTATTCATGGCAGTCACTCACACGCATGCAAGGATGCTAAAGCATAAAAACTCACCGAGTACTCCAAGCCAAAACAGAAACTGATTAGAAATCATGCATGATCCTAACTATACAGAAATGCCTAATGCAACACATGCCAAAAAATGCAACTATAGCAGGCTCGACTATTCTAAACATGGCATATGAGATGCAACAGCTATCATGTATTCAACTTAGAATTGAAGTACAAATGTAGTTAGTATGATGCGCCGAGCTCGGTGCATGTAAGACAGATGAATGAATGCAAACATGCTATCATACTGTATGCTAATTGAAACATGCCCTAATCTAACCATCATAAGCAGGTAAATAAAAGGGAAGAAAGACGTGGGGTTGGAAGGCATACATCACACTCACGCACACTTATTACAATTATGCCCTCGCGCAGAGGGTCCGAATAAATAGTGCAGTCCGAATAATACAGTCCAAATATGTACAAATCCCTAATTAATTTACAAATTAACTAAGAAAAATATAATAAACCGGCATGCAAGTCAGGGACTGTCTTGACTCTTCTCCAGATGATGAATGATGCATGTCCGGCCTGCCCTTGCGCGGAAATCCACTGTGATGCCCCAATTAACCTCTGTTTTGCAATGGTTTTTGGAAAGCGCGCCAAGCCTCGGAAGACTGCTGATTCTTGATTTGCTGCAACAGAGAGCAGGAAAGGGGCATGGCAATGTATTTTCACAAATGTATGCATGCCTCGATCCTCGTGCCACAAATCACGCATCTCGATGCATGATGGCCGAGGAATCGAATTGCACGACTCAATATAGAATGAATGCAAATGAAAACTCAACTAAAACCTAACTTCATCATGGATAATCTGGAGTGTCGGTGACTGGGAATTGAGACACGTTCCGTCACTCGAAGTACGAAACGCCCCTCGTTTCCCGTGCTCGGGCTAACCCCTATCCCGAACACAATGCAATATGCATGACATGCATGAATGCAACTAAGATACAACCTAACATGCACAATGCTATGAAACGGCGTACACGATGCACGAGGTAACATGGCATACATAATGCACTAACATACAACCTAGCATACACAACGCTATGGAATGAAATGGCATACGCAATGCAATATGGACTTACACTAACACAAGTGGACCTCAGCCACACCCACATAAGAGGCCATAAGATGAAAATGAGACAACTCGAGATGCGTGCACGTGTGCACGCAAACCAAGGACCGAACCTACGGCACGGAATGCCACTCTAACAAGACATGGCGAGGCATGGAATATGGCATACTAACATGCAAATTTCAGAGGTAATAAGTGATGCAAAACAGCCCCGAAAGATGGCACAATGACACCCGATGCATGGGACGAGTCCCGAAACATGAAATTTGGCGCATGAAATGGCCTATAGCTATGCAATGCAAGCATAATTTGAATATGAAGTGTAAATACAGAAGAAAGGCAGCCCCAAAAAAAGCATGTTTACAGTTTAAATCAAGGCCAAACAGTGAGCACTAATGGGGCTAAGCTAGCATACAAAAATGGCCCCGAAAGTAAGATATTGAAGCAACTCACAGATGCTGGCCCCGAAAAGAGAAGGGGCCTTCTACAATATTGAAGAGGGGCCAAAAATATGATGTTTTACAGTTTATGAGAAACCCCAAAAACAGATACAAGTGTGCTCAAAATGCTATGCAAAATAAGGGCCAAAATGGAGATAAAGAAGCAACTGATACATTCTGGTCTCAAACAGGTAAGGGCCCTTCAACAATGTTGAAGAGAGGCCAAAAATATGACTTTTTACAGTTGATGGACGAGCCCAAAACAGTGTACAACTATGCTCAAAATGCAATGCAAGATATGGCCTAAAAGAGAGGCTACAACACAAAGTATACAAATGATACTCCAAACAGCAATAGACCCTTAATGAAAAATGGATAAGGGGTCAAAACAAGGCCCTTTTCAGTTCGGACCAAGGTCCAAAAACAGAAGCTCAATAGGCTAATAAATCATGCAAAAATGGACCTAAAATATGGATATCAAAGCAAGTAGCACATGGAGGACTCAAACAGTGATAATCCCTTCTACAATGTTGAAGAAGGGCTCAAAATAAGCCTATTTACAGTTTATAACATGCTTCAAAACAGATTACACATGAGCCTAAAATACTACACAAGAAATAGGCATACAAGAGGGATAATGAAGCAAGTGCAAAATGGGGGTCTCAAACAGTGAGAGGCCCTTAATGAAAGATGAAATAGAGCTAAAAAAAACACTACTTTCAGTTATGGCCGGAGCTGAAACATGCAAGCACAAAGGGCTAAGATATTGAACAAAAAAAAGGCCAAAAAGAGGGGAAATGTGCTTACCCTTGTAGCCTAGTCTTTGACAGCTTTTTGGCTTGAGAAGTGGTGCCTCCTAAGCTCTTAAAAGGCCCTCCAAGCTGCTGGAATGGAGTGGTGGTGTGGTGCTAGGTGACGGTGTAGAAATGGTGTAGGGACTTGGATGTTTTGAACGTTGAAGAGAGAGATGGAGAATGGATGTATATAAGGCTTCAAAGCAATTTTTCTCAACCCCTAAAACCAGACCTGGGGTGCTGGTTATATAGGCAAAAAGAGGGGAAAAATGGGGGGGAAAACAATTCAAGTTTCCCCCCAAAATGGCAACCCCCTCCCGGATACAAAATCTGGGGAAAAGGAATACAGATTTGTAATGTACCAACCCTGAGGATCATGGCTAGCCAGTTTTCTTGGGCTTAGGTGGCCGGCCGGCCTTCCCCATGGCCGGCCGGCCAAGGGTCAAAAAGGTCAATGAAGATTAGTGGCCGGCCATGCCATATTAGTGGCCGGCCATGTGTGCACAACACAACTATGTGGTCAAAAACTAGAGAAAGTGAACCAGGAGAGAGAAAAGGCCACTTTTAGGAGGGGTTCAAAAGGGTCAAACACAATTACTAGCCGAACATATGATATTGGTGGCCTCCCAGTTGTGTACAACACAAATATGTGGTTTAGAGCTGGAAAAAGTGGCCTTAGGGTGGTCAACATTGGCTTTCAAGTGAGAAAAACGGGCGACGGAGGGCGATGAGGAATTATAACCGGTTGCCGGAACAATTACTGGCCTCCCACCCTTCTACGACCTTCCTAGTGATGAAAATAAGGTCCCTGCCAAAAATGAACTCAAACCGATGCAAAATGAAGGTTCGGGGGCCGAAACGCGCTCGGGGCCCCGAAAACTGACTGTTAGGCACCGGAAGTGGTGTTCGACCACGAAGTTGGTCTCTCGGACCACAGTGTCCCTCAAAAGGGAGTAAATAAGATGTATGCCAAAAAACCGGAGCAAACGGAGGTGGTTAGGCAGTCCCGAACCGAGGCACTCGGCCTGACAGCTCCGAAAACCGGGAACCGGGCTCCGAAATGGGAAAAATGGCCTACGACCACGAAACGTAGCCTACGGCCACTAAGAGATGATCTACGAGACCTCTCCCTCCCTTTGGGAAGAGAAACAGAGAAAACCGAGCCTGGTTCTCAGACCGAGGCGAAGGACAGAAAAGCCCGGAAGTTCGGAGACAAGGCTCACGGCCGAGACTTTGAAACCTCTGGACGAGCACGATATGCAACATCACCAAGCGCTCAATCGGTGACGTCTGAGTCTTAAGGTCGGTCAAAAATGGGGTGTCTACAGTTGCCCCTCTTTGACAGAACTCGAAAGTCATAAGTGACGGGAGTGAATGTCAAAGCCCAGAGACGACCCATTTTTGACAAGGCCGAAGACTTAGACAAACAGGCGAGATAAACAAAGGTGTGTCCGTAGGCGTGTGTAGACGTCCCCGAACGCCCCGGGAGGATGAGTCCCGTTCTGTTCATATTGGGTTTACTACAGTTCGGACTCAAATTGTCACGGTTCTTAATCTTGAACCAAAGAGTCCAAATCCGGCAAATCGTTTTGAGAAACAGATTTTCGAAAAGAAGTGCCAAACATGGACTGCTTTGCCAGATACAGAGTCGCCACTTAAATATTTTTTAAATGGGGAAATTTAGGAAACCCTGACTCGGTGCCAAAGGCCATGTGTCCGTCATCACCAAAGTTGCCTCGGCTCGGGAGCTTGGGTACGATTGGGGAAGGTCAGCTATGAGCACCCCCTCTCGCTCGGTCCGAAGACCGGCCTCTACTAACCGTGATATCTGATTTTGAAAACGTTATGTGTTCTTATCCCGGTTATTAGCCTAGTATTACTATGTTATGCGCACAGCAAACAAGTATAGACCGAATCGCCCAAATTGGAACAAAACATTTCATATTTGTTTTGAAAATGGTTTGCTACTCGTAAGTAGGCTAAAATGCAGATTTTGCCACCCTTAAGTGGGCTTTAGAAAAGATGGTTTTGCCACTATCTGGTGAGCTTAAAACTCACAGTTTTAATGCATTATTCCAATTTAAGCAATTCGACCTCCATCCACAGGCATTCAAGCAGTTATATCGCATAAGCAGCTAGCCTCATAGTAATCATGTAATCATGGCAACACTTACACGCATGCAGTATGCTAAAGCATAAAAGCTTACCTAGTACTCCAAACCAAAATAGAAACTAGTTAGTAATCACATACATGATCCTAGTTCATGTTGAGATGGCTAATGCATCACAGGCAAAATGCAGCTATAATGGGCTCGGCTATCCTAGACATGGCATGTGAAATGCGACAAATAACACGTATTCAATTTGGAATTGAAATACGATGCAGTTAGCATGATGCGCCGAGCCCGGTGCATGCAAAACAGATGAATGAATGCAAACATGCTATCATACTGTATGCTAATTTAAATATGCCCTAGTCTACCATCATAAGCAGGTAAATAAAAGGGAAGAAAGACGTGGGGTTGGAAGACATGCACACACACGCACCCACACTTATTACAGATTCTCCCTCGCTCGGAGGGACCGAATAAATATTACAGTCCAAATAAATAATACCAAATTAATTATTACAAAACTTCTAATTAATTAACAAATTGAGTGTAAATAAGGTGGCCTCAGCCCCTGCCTCGGAATGCGCGAATGATGTATGCTCGAGTCCGTCTTGCCCGGAAAACCCGTGCCATGCTACTGCTGCTCTGTTTTACACTGCCCTGCCTCTCCAAAGACTGCCAAAGTCCTGGGACATGTTCCTTGCACACTGTATAATACCATCGGCTGGAGGAAATGCCACCGGCCATAGAGAATTTCCGTCGGCTGCTGATGAATTTATCGGCCATTCACCAATGGCCGGTCGGCACTTAATGCTGCCGGTCGGCAGAAACTTCCTGCAGAAGACAGTTTTGACAGCAACAGAGGACAGGTAGTGCATGGCATAGAATTTCAAGCATATATAGGCATGGCCATGTTCCCTATCATGTATTGAACTCAGGGGAGCATGGCCCTTGATCCTTGGGCCACCAATTGTGCATGATGACCTAAGAGACCAAACTTGCCACTCAATGTAAAATGCATGCGACATACAAATGAGGACCAAGACCCTATCATGTCGAAGTCAAGGGCCCCGGTGACCGAGAGTTGAGATGTGTTTTGTCACTTGAAGTACAAACACCCCTCGCCCCTCACACTTGGTTTGACACCCCAAACCAAGCAATGCAATGCATGTTATGCAAACATGGCTCGACAATGCATCCTAAGGCTAAGAGGCAAGGCATGCCAAATGCAATGCAACCTATCATGGCAAGTATGCAATGCTAGACATGCAAGATGCAAATACAATGCAAACAAGGACAATCTAAGCAATAGGATCATCATGCCACAACACCTAGTGAAGCAATCATGCAAGGAACATGAAACAAGCATGCAATAGTGGGCTTAAACCATAAAGGGGCAGACCTCAATCCACCCCAAAACAGTGGCCAAAAGTGCCTCGAGTGATGAACAAAATGCACTACAAACATGCAAGTCGAAAGGGGCCCGAAGCTAAGGCACAACAAAGGGTATTCCACTACCACTAACCCAAACAAGCATGGCATGAACTATACAACCAAAACAGAATTTTAGCATGCAAAATGAGCTCCAAAACTCACACACGTGACATCCCAAATGACCCAAACACATAGGCATACACAATGCGCCTTCCAAGGCACACAGGAACAACCTTTCAAGGCATGAATGGGATGATAAATGCAATCATACAAGCATGATTTATGGACTGAAATATGATCCTAAATGATGCCAAATCATGAGGATGGTCTAGGCTAAGCATGCTAGAGGCCAATATATTCAAGGCTTATAAGCCAAAACACAAAGAGATGACACCAAACATGGCAAGCATGACTGAAACAATGGCCAACAGACCTTAAACATAATAAAATGATGCTAATATCTTCATGAAGTTAGGCTAATCCATGCAAGAACCATGACCTAAGCACAAGATGCATTTCTAGACCATGTAGAGGAATGCAAAGCAAGTATAACATGCATGAAAGAGGCCAACAAACCCACATGAGACAGAGGTAAAATATGCTCCAAAACATCCAAATAAGCCCTGAAATGAAGCCATACAAGACTAGACATGCATGCTACCTTGTAAGCCAAGAATATGCAAAAATGAAACACAAAGGGAAAAGGGGTGTCCCTCCCCTATGCAAGACTTCAAACCATCTTCTTCACTACTGAAAATCCACTGGATTTCAGTGGTGAGAAGGCCAATACAACAAAGCAAACAAAGCTTAATGAAAAGGCACCAAAAGGAGGCCAAAAGAAGCCTAAGAAGGGGAGCTTGACCCCAAACCACAAAACACCCTTAATGAAAGTTCTTAAGCAAGAAAATATAAGACTTTTTTATGTTATTCACAAAGCCTAAATCAGCAAGCAAGACAGGTAAAAGTTGTTGCAAAAATGGGGAAACTAAAGCAAAAGTCTCACCCTTGAAGAACACCTCAAGAACAGCCAATGCAGCCCTCCTCTTCTGACCAAAATCAATCCAAAAGCTCAAGAATCAACCCTCAAAGCCTCTCAATCTCGGAGCAAGGTGCAATGGTGTGTGTATTAGTGCAAAAGTAAGGTCAAAATGCACTTTTAGGCCTAGAAACACACACACAAGAGGAGAGAGAGGGAAAATATAGAGAGAGGGAGTATATGACAGATATATAGATACAAAAGCTCTGGTTTTTTTGTTCAAAAATGGCTAACCCTTGACAATAGAGGAGGTGGGATGCTTAAATAGGCAAAATAAAAGGGTCTAGGCTTCTCCAAGAAGCCATATAAAAGGGGCAAAGGATGCAAAGGGGTCCTGGCTTCCTCAGGAAGCCAGGACAGCTGGCCAAGCTTCCCCAAGAAGCTTGGCCAAAAAGGGTCAACCTTCTAGAAGGTTAGGGGGTTCAAAGGCTCAAACCAGCCACAAGCTGCACGGGAAGTGGTGATGATGCATTCCAGCTGGCACAGCTGGCATGCACCATGCCTCAAAGGTGCAAAGGAGTCAAACCGGCCAGCAAAAACGGTCACCGGCAAAATAAAGTGCCGGTCGGCCAAATATAGTGCCGACCGGCCATTGGTGTTAAGAAACCATGGCCGGTGGCACCCATAAACGGCCGGTGATGCAAGGGAGGGGCCGGTGGGATGTGGGGATGGCCAATAAGCCACTCCCTACCCTTCAAGGCAACAACACAAGTGTTTGGTGCAAGACCAAACACAAACAGCTGAGTCAAGAGGTCCTGAGGCAAGGCGCGCAGCCAAGGCTTCCGGGAACTCAAGACGAACACAATCATGGATAATCACCGAGTGTTCAAGCGGTGACGTCCAAGTCTTGAGGCCGGTCAAAAATGGGGTGTCTACAGCGTGCCCGCAGGCAAAGGGGCAAAATGCAAAATGATATGCACAAGGCCAAATGTAACTTGATGTTCATGCAAGTGCAGCAAGCTGTAATGAAGCAAATATTCACAAACAGATGCAACAATTTTAAGCAAGAATGCAAAGCAACAACTACATTTCATGCAGTTAGGAATGCGGAGAATTATTCAATTCTCGTCACGTCTCACATGGAGAAGATACAATACCTGCGCGGTTCGTCTGGTCGCACCAACCTCAAATGAACCGTACATACAATATCGTGCCTCATGGTGCTGGGGATCTCTCGCTTCTTCTTGGTCGAACCACAGGTGCTACTTTTCTCCCTGACTATGGTTGCAGCTTTCCCTATTCTCCAACAGGGTGACAGACTAGGTTGGATCAGTATGCAGAATTGAGGCGCATACAGATGCTATCTCAATCTATGGGGCTGCCATACAGATTTCAAGCCGAGGATATACCCCTGGGTATTTAAACCAGACTTTAGTCTCGGAAATCCCAAACCTTTGCGTTCTAGGCATGAGCCATTCGAACTCTAGTTTCCACCGTCTCAGTTGGTCTCCTAGGAACTCACCGCAAACACAGGTAGGTGGCTATACCAGACCACCGGAAGTCGTTCGGGCACGACAAACACCAAAGGAATTGCACCTTTAGAGGATTTAAGGTCTCCTAGACCAGACAATAAAACAGATATGATGCAATGGATGTAATAGATGTGATGCAATAGATAATAGATGTGATGCAACAAAGAGTACAATAGATGCAAAATGGTGACATATGCCAACCACGCTGGACTCGTGAGTGGAGGAAGAACAAAGAAAATCAATCAGAAGCGCGTTCCACGCAACCTAAGATAAATTCCAAACACGCTGAAATCGTGTAAGGAATGGGAGGCTCCAATCACGCAGAAATCGTAAGAAGAGGTAAACAAAAACAACCTGCCCAGCGCGTCTACAACGCAACCTGGGATAAATTCCAAACACGCTAAAATCGTGTGAGGAACAGAACACTCAAACCACGCTGAAATCGTGAGAAGAGGTCTGAAAACAACCGCTCAAGTGCGCACACAACGCAACCTGAGATAAGATCCAAACACGCTGAAATCGTGTGAGGAACGGGACACTCAAACCACGCTGAAATCGTGAGAAGATGTCAAAACAATCCACCCAGCGCGTCTACAACGCAACCTGGGATAAATTCCAAACACGCTGAAATCGTGTGAGGAAAGAACACTCAAACCACGCTGAAATCGTGAGAAGAGGTCTGAAAACAACCGCTCAAGTGTGCGCACGACGCAACCTGAGATAAGATCCAAACACGCTGAAATCGTGTGAGGAACGAAACACTCAAACCACGCTGAAATCGTGAGAAGAGGTCTGAAAACAACCGCTCAAGTACGCGCACAACGCAACCTGAGATAAGATCCAAACACGCTGAAATCGTGTGAGGAACGGGACACTCAAACCATGCTGAAATCGTGAGAAGAGGTCAAAACAATCCGCCCAGCACGTCTACAACGCAACCTGGATAAATTCCAAACACGCTGAAATCGTGTGAGGAACAGAACACTCAAACCACGCTGAAATCGTGAGAAGAGGTCTGAAAACAACCGCTCAAGTGCGTGCACGACGCAACCTGAGATAAGATCCAAACACGCTGAAATCGTGTGAGGAACGGGACACTCAAACCACGCTGAAATCGTGGGAGGAGGCCCAAACAACAACCGCCCAGATGCGCGCACAACGCAACCTGAGATGAATTCCAAACACGCTGAAATCGCGTAAGGAACGGGACACTCAAACCACGCTGAAATCGTGAGAGGAGGTCCAAAAAACAACTGCTCAATTGCGCGCACAACGCAACCTGAGATAAATTCCAAACACGCTAAAATCGTGTACGGAAAAGAACACTCTAACCACGCTGAAATCGTGAGAAGAGGTCCAAAAACAGCCCGCCCAGGTGCATACACAACACAACCTGAGATAGATTCCAAACACGCTGAAATCGCGTAAGGAACGGGACATTCAAACCACGCTGAAATCGTAAGAGGAGGTCCAAAAACAACCGCCCAGGTGCATACACAACACAACCTGAGATAGATTTCAAACACGCTGAAATCGCGTAAGGAACGGGACACTCAAACCACGCTGAAATCGTGAGAGGAGGTCAAAAACAACCGCTCAGGTGCATACACAACACAACCTGAGATAGATTCCAAACACGCTGAAATCGCGTAAGGAACGGGACACTCAAACCACGCTGAAATCGTGAGAGGAGGTCCAAAAACAACCGCCCAGGTGCATACACAACAAACCTGAGATAGATTCCAAACACGCTGAAATCGCGTAAGGAACGGGACACTCAAACCACGCTGAAATCGTGAGAGGAGGTCAAACAACTCGGGAGCGTGTTCTACGCAACCTAAGTTAAGTCCCGGGGACAACGATCCTAAACGCTGCTCAGCGTAAAAGGATAAACAATAAGAGATAACACAAGATGCAAATAAATGCAAAAAGTGCGATGAAACGCGTGCACAATGCAAGACTTGGCACACAGCTTACGACATAGCATTCCATTCACTTGGCACACAGCTCACAACACAACATTCTGTTCGTTAGGCGCGCAACTCGCAACACAAAATTTTGTTCAATCTGGGCACACAGCTCTTTTGGGCACACAGCTCTTTTGGGGCACGCAGCGCATTTCGGGCACGCAGCTCATCTTGGGCACACGGCAGATCTCGGGCAAACAGCGCATTCTTCGGGCACACAGCTCATTTGGGCACATAGTATGTTTCCGGGCACACAGCTCGTTTTTCGGGCGCACAGCTCATTTTGAACATACAGGATGCAATGACGGAACTTGCAGAAGTTGAAACAATCTCAGATGCCCAACATTTCCCTCTTTTCTTTTGCTTTGCAGCCTGGAACTTTCATAGCTTCAGATAGGTCCTGGTTTTACTGTTCTCACATGACCAGGGTTGAACGCTGCGATTTTATGAAAGAACAAATTCTGTTTTGCACAAATGTGGAGAACGGCACGGCACTTGGAGCACAAAACGATTTTATTTTTGAAATTGAGAGATGAGTTTTCGACCAAGTACTGAGCCTACGACTAAACACAGCAAAACGACTCGACACGGAAATAAAAGGCACACAACCTAGACACATCGAGTAACACTCGAGACGACTCAAAACAAGAATCGAGACAAACAAAAGACACGACACTCAAACGTGCACAGGGAGCCTATTTCACCGGGTAGTGTTTCCCACCCTGCCTTATTTGTGATTCTCACATCACTCGGCCCTCAGGCTTTGTTTTTCTGAAAAAGTCATTTTCTCACTTTTTCTCTCATCGCACATCTCTCTATTCTTCAATCTCTCATTTTTCAATCCCTCTCCTGGGTGGTTGATGGATAAACAGGAAGTTGCGGGCTCTTGCCCTAGCATGCTGCTAGATTCTCTTTCTTCCGCTCACAGCTAGTGAATTCCTTCCATAGAAGGGTTGCGCCACAACTGGATGTGTAGCAAATTTGCAGTTAACATCGGTTGATGATGCTTTGCTGGGGAGTTTGGTCGTGATCAGATCTGTCCAGATGAGGGAGTGGAATATCTTGCCCCATTCCAGCTCGTGCTTCGCACTTCGCTTGATACCTCGTTGCTTGGAGGGTGAGAGAGCTTTCAGCCCTTTGTTGTTAGCTTCAGTTGTGCCCTTTTCTGGCAAGTAGAGTGCCCTTTCTGGCAAGTGCGTTGATAAAGGGAAAAAGACAGGGAACTTGACTCAACTGTGCCCCTAGTTCATCATTTTGACCATTTTTTATTTTTGAGCTTTTGCTAAAGTAATTTTGACCGACATGAGAGTTAGATTAACATGCTTGTTCAATTTTTGATTTGAAATCATGCAAGTCAGGCTATGAGCACTGAAATTTTTTTTTTTGGGTCCAAGAAATGGTCCAATTTTAAAAAATGGGATAATTTTCGAGAGAATTAGTCAACCTCAGTAAAAATTCTCAAAAACTATTTTTGCAAACGGCCACTTGCTCAACAAGCATGAAACCTACTCCTGAGATGCACAACTTCGGATCCAAAGGAAAACTGCCCCGTGCATGAAGAGAGCTGCATGGCAACGGAAAGTTGCCCCTTGTTTGAACGGCACTGCGGTGCATTGAATGGCAACGGAAAGTTGCCCCTTGTCTGGATGGCATCGCAGCGCATTGTAGTCAGTCCTTGGAGCGATGATTACAACCGAACTCTCGGATACAGAGAAGGCAAAGATGATCAAAAACCATTACATGGACACAATCAAATTGAAGTGTTTTACGGCTGGACTTCAGAATGAAGTTGCCTACGTATCCCAAAGATGAGAATCAAGCCTTACGTAGTTCGGGGTTAAGGTACACTCGGTATTTAACCTCTCATTTTTAGGCTCTAACTTTTTCCAAGGCGCCCGTTGCAGGTTTTCAACCTTGCGAGCTTTGTTTTTCTTTTCTTTTCATTTTTCTTTCATTTTCATTTTTTCTTCTTTTTCCCTTTTTTTTTTTCTTCATTTCTTCTTTTTTTTCATTCTTCTCTTTTTTTCTTTTTCTTTTTTGCTTTTTTGTATATATTTTTCTTGCTCTAACTTTTGCCTGGGTCGCCCTTCTGGGTTTTCGGCCCAGCGAGCCTCTCAAAGGGTAAAAGTGTAGCTTGGTCGATGCCAAATGGTTGTAAGGTTTTGAGGCCATCTGTATCCAGGAGAGTGGCTGTTGATTTGCAAGAGGATTCATCTTCGGCTCTTCGAGCACATCTGACATCTTTGCCCCTAGTTCGAAGGGTACTTCTGTTCTAGCTTTGCAAGCTTCTTTTGATCTTCTGATCTTCTTGATCCGACTTTCCTGGCCTCTTGTTCGAGGGCTGTTTCGAATCTGGCCACACAGGCCTCACATTGTAGTTGACCGTTGAACATTCTGAATCCCAGTTCAAGGTTTGAAAGTGAGGGGTCGAGTCTCGAGGCTGAGAGCGATCCTAAGCTGTAAAATCTCAAGAGCGATTCTACACAGGTCTTCGCAGGACCGCGCAAAACATTTTTTGAAAGTTTTTAAGAAAGCGACAAATCGCTCGCGCTGAAGACAGTGTAGAACCAATCTGGATCAAGCCAGGATCCTTCCTAGTACTCACATTAACAAGCATGATTTCATTCATTAAGGGGTTAGCACGCCTCTCTTTCTCTCAGTTTGATCAAAGTTTTGCAAATTCCGAGGAATTCCTCCCTCTTTGTTTTCACTGCAGTGTTCAAAAAGTTTTGAAAAACTCAGGTCATTACAATAACTTCAAGGCATAGAAAAAGATAGAATTCTTCGTCAAATACTGCCATCTCATTCAGAACTCCCGGCATAACTGGCACAAGGCAGAAGCAAACGCGAGAGCGTGAAAATCACTGCTGTTCATTCAAATCTGTTGGCATTACTGGCTCCAAGGCAGAAACCGACTCAAAAGAAAACGAAAAGACAAACGCGAAACAAAATGGTGACGTCCGAGGTAACACCCCCCGGAATCACCCAACCTTCGTACAACAGGACTGACTCGATACACTAAGACAGACCCTACTGACTCAGTACGAAAAGACTGACTCAAAACAAAATGACAGACTCAAAACAAAACAACAAGACTGACTCAATACCCAAGTCAGAATGTACAATTAACAACATTCGCGAATGTGCTTAAAACAGTGCATGCCATCCACCATATCTGGAGCTAATTGAGTGTCGCCCGCAGGTGGTTCATCCCCCGATCACATCACATTATCCCCACAAGTTCACTGATCAAGTGCCGATAGACTTTGCAGAGCTTGGCGCGGCAATAACCCCGTTGTCAAATAGATCCTGTACTTCATGGCGAAGACGGAAGCAGTTGTCGGTAGTATGGCCAGTTTGCTGATGGAAGGCACAGTACTGGGCGGCATCATGTGTAGCGAAGAAGAGGATTTGGGAGAGGCCGAGGCTCAAGGGGTTTGAGATGGCCTTGTCCAACAAGGATTTGGAAAGCTTTGGACAAAGGCATGTGGAGGGCATGGAAGACCCTCTGACCTCGGGGTTGGTACTTCTGGGTTGTGGATTTTTGCTGGACGCACCAGTAAAGGGATTGGCAGGTGCTGGCCTGGTTTGTTGATCTCTTTGAGTGCAGGATTATAGCTGAAAGGAACGTTTCTGATACAACGACCCTTCTCCCGGCTTGCCCCTTGATTCAAACTGCCCCAACTTGAGTGGCGAAAATGTCGTCCACAGTTTTTGCAACAACTGCGAGCACTTGCTCTTTGTTCAGTCCCTCGGCTTTCAAAGCCTCAACAGCCAACAGAAGATGTTCATGGGGATCCATGCCCGCCCCTATCTTGTTCTTTCCACTCGCCTCCACTTTGCCAAGGGATTGGCATTCCTCAAATGCAGCCCGTTCCAAGACTGGGGAGCCTTTTGTCGTGAAACTCTTAGCATGTGCTGTGGTCGATGATGGAGCCAATGTCCCAGAGGCTAGATCTGTCACAGTTCTTTGAAGATCTTCGATCATTCTCTTTAGCTCAGAAGTGGTGGGCTCACGGGTTTGAGATGATTGGGGTCCAGGTGCATCCATCATGCATAAGTCCATGCTTTCTGGAATGAACACCTCAGGCTTGGGTAGATGGGCTGGGGTGATGTATATGCTGGGGTCGAAGGTGGATGGTAGTGTATGGATGAGGTTGAGGTGGGGAGGTGACGAGTCAGTACTAACCTGAGGTCCTTTGGGTGAAGCTAGGGTTTCTTCGTCAATAAGATCCTGAATCTTATGACGGAGGCGGATGCAACGGTTCGTATCATGACGGGTTGTTGATGATAGGCACAGTATTTAGATGGGTCATATCTTGTTGGAAGAGGGTTTGGAAGGGGTTGGGGTTCCAGTTGTTCTAGGTCCCCTTCTTCTTGCAGCTTTTTCAAAGCTTGGGAGAGGCTCATGTAAAGAGGATGGAATTTTCGGGCTTGGGGCCGAGTTGAAGTGGTTGGTTTTTTGGCCATTGAGGGAAGTGGTGATAGTGTCTTCTTCTGAGCATTTCGCAGTTGTGCTACCATCAGTAGTAGCATTGGAACTGCGAGCAACATTCCTCTTCAAAGGCTCATTATCTTCTGCAAAGATCCCTTGTCTGATGGCATCCTCATTTGAACCCCCATCTCATGCAGATCTGAAAAGGTAGGGAAGGGAAGAACAATCATTTTCTGCATAAGCTTGGGCTGGAGATTGCGCACAATCATCCGAATCTGATCTTGTCAGTGGGCCTAGTGGTCATCATTGAGGCTTTTGCTCTCCATCTCGTCACAAACTCTGAAGAAACCCTCCTTTGTTTATTGGCGGTGACTTCGAGATCACGAGTTGTGACCTCGATCTGTGTGTTATAGGAGTATTGAGCAATAAAGGCCTCAGCCAGCTCTTCCCAGTTCTGTTTCACAGAGTTCTCCAATTTTGCATACCAGATTGCGGCTATCCCGGACAGGGTTCGGCCGAATAGTGACAATTTCTGGGCTGTGGTCACCCATTGGCCTCAGGATATCAGAAAACAGTTGGAGGTGCACCATTGGGTCTTCAGAGCCATCGAATCGATCGATATGTGGCATCCTGAACCGATCCGGTAATGTCACCACTGAGTCGGTATAACCATCCTCTATATCAGGAATAGAATGGGCCCTCTGAGACTTTTTTAACAATTTCTCAAGCTTGCTCACTTTCAATGCTGTGGGGTCCATCTCAAGCTCAAAGGGGGAGTCTGGTAGGTTGGTGGGTGTTTTCGATAGCTGGAGTAGAATCGAGGGTGGAGCTGGCCGGCCTGGAATGTCCGTATCATCCTGGACGTGGGTTGCCTCCCCGAGTATGGGAACTCTTGGTCGGGGAGGAGCCTGGTGTGAAGTAGATACTCCGGTTTGCTGCTCTATGTAGACACCCCATTTTTGACCGACCTTAAGGCTCAGACGTCACCGATTGAGCGCTCGGTGATGTTGCATACCGTGCTCATTCAGAAGTCTCAGAGTCGCGGCCGTGCGCCCCGCCTCCGAACTTCCGAATCCTCTTCTGTGCCTTGTCTCGGTTTGCGAACCAGACTCGGTTTTCTCTGTTTTCTTTCCTGAGGGAAGGGAGTGGTCCTGTAGACCATCTCTCGGCGGCCGTGCGCTACTTTTCGTGGCCGTAGGCCATTTTTCCCATTTCGGAGCCCGGTTCCCGGTTTTCGGCCGTCAGGCCGTGTGCCTCGGCTCGGGACCGCCCAACCATCTCCGAGTTCTCCGGTTTTTGGCTTGCACCACTGTTTTATAGTTCCGAGGAACCTGGGGTCTGATGCCCACTTCGTGGCCTTATGCCACTTCCGGTGCCTGTAGCAGCAGTTTCGGGACCTTGAATCGCGCGATTTTGGTCCCGAGCATTCATTTTGCATCAGTTATCTCCGGTTCTTGGCTAGTACCTCTGTTTTATCATATTGAGGAACCCTGGGGCCCCTGATGCCCACTTCGTGGCCGTACGCCACTTCGGTGCTCATAGCCGGTTTTCGGGACCCCGAATTGCGCGGTTTGGGCCCCGAGCATTCATTTTGTATCGGTTTTCTCTGATTTTTGGCAGGAACCTCTGTTTTGTCATTCCGAGGGACACTGGAGTTGCAGATACCCATTTCGCTGCCGAACACCACTTCCGGCACCCGCAGCCCATTTTCGGGATCCCGAATGGCTCGGTTTTGGCCCCGAGCGTTCATTTCTCATTAGTTTTTGTTCAAATTTGGCAGGTACCTCTGTTTCAACATTG